>CAJNDV010007668.1:0-10434 GCA_905221635.1 Symbiodinium sp. CCMP2456 | reverse complement strand
GGCCAACTGGCCCGAAGCTTCGAGAAAGGGTTCGGTTTAGGGTTTAGGGTTTAGGCTTTAGGGTTTAGGGCTTAGGGTTTAGACCCTGAACCCTAAACCCTAAACCCTAAAACCCTAAACCCTAAAGGGGTTCAGTCTTCTGGGGCTCGGGGGCCGAAGGCTTCGGGTCAAGATCTTCCCAAACACCAAAGGGCCAGGTCCTGAACTAAAGGACACTACAGGTGGGGAGTTTAGGGTATAGGGTTTAGGGTTTTCGGGTTTAGGGTTTAGGGTTTTAGGGTTTAGGGTTTAGGGGTTTAGGGGTTTAGGGTTTAGGGTTTAGGGTTTAGGGTTTAGGGTATATAAGGCTTCTATAAGGTGTATAGACCTTCTATAAGGCTCCTACAACGGTAACTACCCACCTGAAAATGTGCTAGACTGAACCCCCACCCCCAAGCCCAGAACCCTAAACCCTAAGCACTACGCCCCAATGCTGTGGGTTTAGGGTCTAGGGTTTACGACTAAACCCCAATGCCCAGAATCCGAAACCCCATAAGCAGGGCCAGGCTTCTGCAATTACAACGGTTTAGGGTTTAGGGGGTTTAGGGTTTAGGGTTTGGGCTAGGCGCGTTAGGGTTTGGGGTTTAGAGTACACTCTAGGAGCGCGACATGTCAGGATGCAGTTCTCCGTGGTCCCAGACACCGGCAAGACGTACGAGCCTGTCGGCAGGTCGGTCGGGGCCTACCCTGAACCTTTAACCCCAAAGCTGTGGAACTAGGGCCCCTAGTGTAAGGGCCTTAATAATTAGAACACTATTTTGGGGACTCCTGATTATTATTATTATTATAGCATAACGGGCCCCAAAAACCTATTGAAATTATTAAGGCCCCTATAGTAAACCCTATAAACCCTAAACCGAAAGCTCCAAACCCCAAACTCCCAAGCTAGGCCCAAGACCGCTGCCCCCCATTGCCTGACTCGTTGTCCAGGAATTCAATCCTTAGGTCCCACTTCCCAGTGTTAGGAGTTAGGGTTCGGGGGACGGTTTAGGGTTTAGGGTTTATGGTTTAGGGTTTAGGGGGATATTTGGGGATATAGACCCTCTCAATGAGGTCCGCATTAAGGAAGCCATAAGTAAGGTTCGGAAGGGTCCCCTTTAAGGGCTCGCTCCGCAATACCACCTAGGAAGTGTGGCTTCGGCATTTCGGGCCCCGAGTTGCGCATTTAGCAAACCCTAAACCCTAAACCCTAAACCCCTAAACCCTAAAAGGGCCTCTAGCGTTTGGGGTCTACGGTTTAGGGATTCGAGGCTTGGCTGCGGGGCTTGAGGGTCTGGGTAAGGTCTCGAGGTTTTGGGCTTCGTCGCTTTTTCTTGGGTGCTTGGGGATTATAGGTTGGGGTTGCGGGCTTAGGGTTTAGGGTTCAGGGTTCAGGGGTGAAGGACCCAGTTGTTGAGGACTTCGTGTTTAGGCTTCACGGCTGCCCCCTCAACTGGTAACTGGGCAGGAAAGCACGGAAGCCACGGCACTTGGCACAGAAGGAAATCGGCTTGTTCGACTGGAAGAAGATTTCCACCTCGCACTGCAAAAGCTTCAACGTGGTGCTCTTCTAGATTGGGGTCTGTTAAGGCCACGCACAGACAGACTCAACTGAGAACGCTGCCATCAGCTGCCGTAATGTAGAATTAATCAACCCACTTCCCTTACCAAGGAATTACAAAGGGATCCTTCTACCCAAGCCCTCAAACAAGGCGGTTGCTTCGTCGCGGTGTACAAACCCTTAGCCTTCAACCCCACATAACTCCTTAAACACCCTTTACACATCCTATGAAGCCAATCAAGCCACTAGACCAGACTGAAAAATCTTTCTGTTTGTGCCTTCTTGGGTACGAAGCCTCAAACCAGTTATGAAAAAAGGGGTGGGGGGAAATTATACTATAATATAGGCGTACGAGATGGGGCTACTTCTAGTAACTTCGCAGACCCCGGGTTCTAAACCCCACAGCAAGCCCAAATAAGATGTAAAAGAAAGGAGTCAGTCACCTAAACCCTGAACCCTAAACCCTAAGCCCAAAACCCTAACCCCCAGACCCTAAACCCTAAACCCTTCAACCCTAAACCCTGACCCCTGCACCCTAAACCCGAACCCCTCAACCCTGAACCCTAGGCTTCCAGGTTAGGATGGCCCTTCTTCGCCAGGTGGCCGGGATCTTCGGCTTTGTGATTCCAATCTGCTGCCCCTGCGCGAGAAGGGATCGGTGGAGCGAAGGGCTTCTTTGTGTAGGGGTTTAGGGTTTAGGGTTTAGAGTTTAATGTTTAGGGCTTAGGTTCAGGGTTTAGGGTTTAAGGGTTTAGGGTTTAGGATTTAGGGTTTAGGGTTCAGGGTTTAGGTTTAGGGTTTAGGGCTTAGGTTTAGGGTTTAGGGTTTTCGTGTTTAGGGTTTGGGGTTTAGAGTTTAGGGTTTAGGGTTTAGGGTTCAGGGTTTAGGTTTTAGGGTGGGGTTTAGGGTTTAGGGTTTAGGATTTCAGGTTTAGAATCTAGGGTCTGCGCTATACGTTTAGGCTTTAGGGTTTAGGATCTTAGTTTGAGGCCTTTAGATCTGAGGAGTTTAGGGCAGTCTTTTGAACCGCCCCTTCTCCTCCTGCAGTAAGAAGGGCTTGTGTCCTTAAATGTCTAGGGTTTTAGGGCTTTTGTGTTCAAGGGTTTCAGGTCTTTTTGTTTATGGACACTCCTTCGGAGTGTCGGCTTTTTGTTAAGGGCCTTCTGCCTTTGTCCAGGAGTGTAGAGCTTTGGGTCTGAGAGGGTTTTCGGCACTTTAGGCTTTGCTGCACACACAGTAAAGAAGGTACTGATGAGATTAAAAGTGATCCGATGGTCAATCTAAGTCCCCCAGTAGCCCCCTAATAACAAGGAAACCCTGCTTCCTTCATTTGCGGAGCGTCGGGTGCAGGGCTTCACGTGCCAAGCCCTTCAGCAATGCCTAGGGTCTAGGGTTTAGGGCTGTAGGGTATCAGGGGTTAAGAGTTAAAGTATGGGGTTTGGGGTGTTCAGCATAGCATATAGGATGTATGGATTAGAGTTTACATGACTTGGGATGTAGGGCTTCTGGTCTAGAGGTTTAGGGCTCATGGTGTCTATGCACTGGTCAACTAAACCCTATACCCTAAACCCTAAACCCCTGCATCCCTAAACCAAAACCCCTAAAAGCCCTAAACCCTGAACCCCAAACCCCTAAAACCCTAAACCTTAATCCCCCGGAAGCCTCCGGAAAGTTGATCGTCAGCGGGATGCGAATCTGATCGTTCGGCAGCCTTTGCAAAGCTTCGGAGAAAGGCTTGGACTTTGCCAAAACCCTACACCCTGAACCCCTTTTCACCCTAAACCCTAAAACCCTAACCCAAACCCTAAACCCAAAATCCTGAACCCTAAAACATAAACCCTGAACCCTAAACCCAAACCCCTGAGCCCTAAACCCTGTAGGGCTTAAGGTTGAGGGCTTCGGGTTATAAAGCTGCAGGGCTTAGGGCTCTACTGTTACTTGCAGGGTCATGGGACTTAGTAAGGCAGGGTTTTGGGTTTTGGGTTTTGGGATTTAGGGTCTAGGTTACAAATAAGGTGCCTATACTTATAGTTACTTATAGCCCCAATTCAGGCGCTTATAACCTTACTTACTAAGTCCCGCGATCCTCCAAGTGGCCTTGAGTTTGGGGTTTCGGGTTTATGACACGCTGCAGCTGGGCCACCGATACTTGACATCGAGGCTCTCGTAGCCCTCGTTCACGATGTAGAACAAGCATCTAAGCGCAGGGTCTAGGGTTTAGGGCTTAGGGTCTAGAATTTAGGGGGTGTGTCAGGGTGTAGGCTTCAGGGATTTTCCCATCCTACCAGAGCGCCCGGCACCCCCATCAAGTAATCAATGCTCCTTAACCATGATCTGAGAAGTAGTCGTTTCATTGAGGGAGTGCTGGGTGTCTGCGAGGAAAGCAACTCTTGCATCTAGTCGAGGTGCTTGTTCGGCAAGCACAATCCTCATGCGTCTTCTACTTCGTAAGGTAACTTGTATATAGAACAAGTATGATCCTTGCAAGTGAGTCTCCACTACACCACATCGCAGGCTGTTCTAGATGCTGGCAACCACCAATGCACATAACAACCCACAAACTGCATGGCTCTAGACCCCCGTCCTAGGCCCTCGGCCCCGAAACGAAACACCCCAGAGAATCCCTAGACCAATAGACCCCAAACCCTAAAACCTGAACCCTGAACCCTAAACTCTAAACCCTAAACCCTGAAGCCTAAACCCCAAACCCTGAACCCTAAACCCCGAGCCCTGAACCCCAAACCCTGAGCCCTAAACCCTACAGAAACCCCCCTCAAAACCACCAGAATCGTGAAGCAGCTAAGTAGACTATAAATATGTGTATATATAATAATAATAATAATAATAATAATAATAATAATAATAATAATACGAATAATAAGAATAATAATAAGAATAATAATAAGAATAATAATAATAATAAACAAATAAATACATAAATAAATAAACAAATACATAAATAAATAAATAATAAAATAAATATATAAATACAACAACAACAACAACAACAACAACAACAACAACAACAACAACAACAACAACAACAATTATAATTATAATTATAAAAATTATAACTATAATTATAATTATAGTTATAATTATAATAATAATAATTATTATAATAATAATTATTATTATTATTATCATAATAATAGTAGTAGTACAATAATAATAATAAATAACAATAATAATAATAATGGAGATAATCATAACAGTAATAATAATAATGATAGTAATGATAAGGCTGCACGGAGACCCCGACAGGCCCCAGCACCCGTGCGCCCTGGACCCCCACACCCATGCAGTCCCTAGGGCTCTAGGATTTAGGGTTTAGGGGTTTAGGGGCTGAGGGTTTAGGGTTTAGAGGTATAGGGCTTAGGGTTTAGGGATTAGGGGTTTAGGTGTTGAGGGTTTGGGGTTAAGGGGTTGAGGGGTTGAGGGGCTTAGGGCTTAGGGGTTTAGGGTTTAGGGGTCGAGGGTTTAGGAGCCCCAAAATCCCAACCTCCTCGCACTGGACGACCAACACCCCCTGGCCCCTATCGGTTGAGGGTTTAGGGTTTAGGGTTTAGGGTCCCTAAACCCTAAAAGGGCCCCTGACAGCGCCGCGCCTTGACTTAATGCCCAAGGGCACGATCCTCGGGCTGGAAGGGCTTTAGGGCTTTTTCGGCCTAGGATTTAAGGTTTATGGGTTTAGGGGTTTAGGGGTTTATGAGTTTAGGAGTTTAGGGGTTTAGGGGTTTAGGGGCTTAGGGGTTTAGGGTTTAGGATTCAGATTTCGGGTTTTATGGGTTGTGGTTGAGCATTTCGGGTCGGGCTTTGGGTTTTGAGGGCTGCGGTACGTCTTTATCAGAGGCTCTATGAGCACTCTGACAGGAGCACCTAGACTGTTGGATCTTCATTTCGGTCGTCCAGATATGGAATACTTGGGGTTTGAGGCTCAAGTGCTTTAGGGAGGCGGGTCTAAACCCTAAACCCTAAACCCAGGGGTTTAGGCTTTACAGCTCTTTGGCAATGGAGTTCTTGACAGCCCTCCGAAAGAGCGGAAAAAAGAACCCTAAACGCTGAACCCTACACTCAAACCCCAAATCTTGACTTAACCTCAACCCCCAAACCACTAACACAACATCCTAAAACCCTGTAAAGCCCTAGTCCCTAGAAAACACTTCAAACGCCCTGTCTATGATATAGGAAGGCACCCCTGCAACATTCCTAAATCTGAAAACCCTAAACCCAAAAACCTTACAAACCCCGAAAACCCCAAAGCCTAAACCCGAAATAACCCCGAAACTGGCCCGAAACACTCTAAACCCTAAACCCTAAACCCTAAACCCCTGAACCCGAGCCGGGGCGCGGCAGGACGATCTCGCGGCGGTCGAAGGTCAGTTTGGGCACGGTGCCCTGGCCCTTCATCCGAAGGGAGAGGTAAGGCTTGCCTCGGCTCCGGGTTTAGGGTAGGGTTTAGGGTTTAGGGCATTTAGGGTTTAGGGTTTAGGGTTCAGGGCATTTAGGCTTAGGGTTTAGGGTTTAGGATTTAGGGCTTTGGGGTTTTAGGGTTTAGGGCTTTAGGGCTTTGGGGTGTAAGGCTTTCGGAATGGTATTTAAGCTTTAGGGTTTAGGGGGTTGGTTTAAGGGTTTAGGGGTTTTTGGGTCTACTTGGAGAGGTTTGGGTGTAGGATAGAGCCGCTACAAGGCTTCGAGACGGGTTTTAATGCAGGTTTCTCTGCGCGTTCCTGAGGGCTCCAGGGGTTTAGGGTTTAGGGTTTAGGGTTTAGGGTTTAGGGTTTAGGGTTTAGGGTTTAGGGTTTAGGGTGTGTTTTCAGATCGGGCGCTTCAGGACCCTAGACCCTCGCAGCCACTGAAGTCCTGAAACCAACATGAGTCTAGAACCATGGCTTAGTGTTCAGGTTCCCCAAACCCGATTTAAACCCTCAGCCATACACCCTAAACCCTAAACCCTAAACCTTAAACCCTCAACCCTAAACCCTAAACCCTAAAATTTGCAATGCCGCTTGAGGCACTCTCATCCGCAGGCAGGGCCATGCTGGCGTCAGCGGTCTTGCCTTGGATCGTAGTTGTTCGCACGACAGGTACTATGATGACCACTGCCACTGCCACTACTACTGCCACGACGACGAGTACTACTACTAACTACTCCTCTCACTACTCCCCCGCCACTCCCACTGGTGACACTACTCCTACTACGACTCCTCTTCTTGCGGCTGCTCCTGCTATTCTTACTACTCCGACTACTCCTGCTTCTACTAATTCTCCCTTGCTCGGGCTGCCGTCAGCAACTACTCATTGCTTACACGTCACCAGCATCCCGAGGTGGCGAGATGTAGACGTTCATATTCGCCTGATTCTTGCTTGCACGGCCAAGGCAGAGAACGAAAAAAGCAATGATTGCAAGCAGATGACGTCCTATAATATAGGGGCCTTAATAATGAGAACAGGGTTTGGGGCCCATTAGACTTTAATTACAAGGAACCCCCTAAATAATATTGGTAATTATTTAGGCCCCTATATTACCACGGACGGGGTGTCGGGTTCAGGGCATCGGGCTTCAGGTCTGGCGTGTAGGATTTGGAGTTCGGGGCTCAGGGTTTGAAGTTTGGGCTTTATTTAGGGGTTGGGAAGAAGGGCTCATCCAGCTTCCCTACCGTCGCACCTTGTACTCCACTGGCTCGTTGGGCATAAATGCCGCTCGAACGAGGCAGTCCTGCAAAGATAACTTCGGTGATTTTTGCGCATGTCGCCCGGAGTGGCGCTGCACGCTTGCATCTTTCTGGCGCACAATACAGACGTCGACATCTCTGGACAGATCCCACACCCTTACCCCCCGAACCCTTAACAGAATAGCGAAGTGGAAAACTCGAAACCCTAAGCCCTAAACCCTAAACCCCTAAGTGGAAAACTCCTAGACCCTAAACAAAGCAGCGGCTCAGTCTTGAACAGGCCCGCCCTGCCTGCGCCGGATGCAAGATGCCACCGGGCGGATCCACAGTGAAAACCTTGCTCCATCTTGTGGCTTGGTATAATATGACAAAAAACCATATAACATAGTATAATATAATGCAATATAATATGGTATAATTCTTAGAAACAGAATATAAGTTTAGGGTTAAGGGCTTGGAGAACAGGATTACAGTGCAGGGCTTGGGGAACATATCTGGGGATCAAGGATCTGGGCTTAAGATTCGGGATTTCCTAAACCCTAAACCCTAAACCCTAAACCCTAAACCCTAAACCCTAAACCCTAAACCCTAAACCCCAAACCCTAACGTGAGCCTCCGGGTCTCCAGGAAAAACCTAGGGTTTAGGGTTTTCTGCTTAGGGTAAGGGTTCAGGGTTTTCGGTTTAGGGATAGGGTTTAAGGTTTTCGGTTCAGGGTGTTTAGGGTTTAGGGTTTAGGGTTTAGGGTTTAGGGTCTAGGGTTACGGTTTAGGAATTCGGGTTTAGGGCTCAGGGTTTCCAGGGCCCGGGCCCCCATGAACTTCTTGAGGGGCTCCGTGTCAATGCGCCACTCGATGGGGAAGTCATCTGTTTGGCAGGGGAGGCATGCCTATAGTTGAGAGGTGAGTGTATACATTTAGGGTTTAGGGTTTAGGGTTTCTATGCATGTATGGACGGATGGACGGACGGAGGGATGGATGGATGATGGATGGGCATGCGTATGTATGCATACGGACATACATTGGCACATACACATCTACCTATACATAACATACATATACGTATACACAGAAATATAAATATACATTGCAATACACATATACAGATACATCTAAATCGACATATACATATACACGTACATCTATATGTGCATGTACATACATGCACCTGGTGGTGGTGGTGGTGGTGGTGGTGGTGGTGGTGGTGGTGGTGGTGGTGGTGGGGGTGGCGGTGGTGGTGGTGGTGGTGACGAAGATGGTCGCGGCCGTAATGGTCGCGGTGGTCATCATACCGGCAGCTATGATTATTTCACTAGCATGCGGTATATTCCTTGTTGTACCCTGGCTATTGCCAATTACCACTCTTACTCACCAAGAGCGCGCTTCCTCTACCATCATGAGTACGATCACCTTGCTCACCACAAACTCAACGCGGCAATTGTATCAGTATCGACATCAGACCACCAGCCTCTGATCCTCTTGTTGCCTTTAGTCTTACCCGGAAGTTTACGAATCGGACTCGCACAGACCCGATCTCGATACGAACGACTCCCAGTGTGTCCAATACCCTTACATCTTGCCCGGTCTTACCCCCAATCCCTAAACCCTGAACTCTCCCTCAGTAAGTAGACTAAACCCTAAACCCTAAACCCTAGACTAAACCTCTGCGATGTTGTAGGGCTCGTGGCATCGGGTCTGGTTGAAGGCCAGGGCTTCAAAGCTGAACTGAAGCAACCCGGAAGCTCTCATTGAGAGCTTTGGTGTTCAGATTTCAATCGGTTTAGGGTTTACGGTTTAGGGTTTAGGGTTGTTCAGATTTCAAGGAATCACGGTTTTAGGGTTGTGGGTGTTGAGGTTTAGGGATTGGGGCAACGGGAAGCCTGCGTTGTGAAGAGCAAGTTCCAGCACTGACGCCACAGACTGGATGCCGGATGCCACCACCTCAAGGGGAAAGCTAATCTTGCGCTCGGCGTCATACTATTTGTTGTCTATAGTATGATCTTCTGATATCCTGAAACTCTTTGTTAATAACAGCTCGCATCTGCAGGCCTTGGTCTTGAAGTTCAGGTCCGTCGAACTGAAGAGCATGCGCGGCCGCAAAGCTTCAGCATGGACCACCTGGACGAAAGTAGTATAGTAAAGTGAGCTCTTCGTTCCTGCAGGCCCTCCAAATTACACACTGACCTGACCTCCCAAAAAACCTAAACCTTCAACCAAACCCTGAAAACCCCAAACCCTAAACTCAAAAACCCAAACTCTAAAACCCTAAAGCCCTAAGCCCATTCGGCCTTGCGCAGACCTTCGCTCTTGCCGCCCCCTGCGGCCATCACGGGGAACTCGAAGAAGTGCTGTCCTGGAGGCTCAGGGTTTAAGCTCTAAGGGCTATGGCTTATAGGCTATAGGGCTTGGGGTTTATTGGCTTTTAGGGTTTAGGGTTTAGGGGTTTATAGGCTTTTAGGGTTTAGGGCTTAGGGTTTAGGGGCTTATAGGCTTTTAGGGTTTAGGGCTTAGGGTTTAGGGGTTTATAAGCTTTTAGGGTTTAGGGTTTATAGGCTGAAACTTAATGGGCGTTAGGGTTTTTAGGGCTTTGTTGTTCGGCTTCCAGGCCTGGGGGGTAGGGCTGGAGGAGTGGAAGCTGTTCCCAGCGAGCCCAATACCCCTTAATTAAGGAAGATACCTTAAATTATAGGGGCCTGAAAATTATTATTATTAGGATATTTTCTAGGGGGTATTGGGTTCTCTGGGTTCGGTTTGGGGGCTGGGTTAGGGTCTGCTTATGGGGTTTAGGGTGTAGGGTTTGAGGGCTTGGGCTTTAGGGGCCCGGGTAATGAGAGAGAAAGTGACGGAGAAGCAAAAACAAGACGCATGACGTCTACATGCACGCATCTCATAGTATCCATCATCATCAGCAGCAGCAGCATCATCAACATCAGCATCATGCGGCCTGTTGCTACTGGCATGTAGCAGTTATTGTTAGTTGAAGCATTCTTAGTCGTGTCAAAGGTACTCTTGTTGCTCTTGTTGTCGCTATTCTCAGCGGTGCTGTAACATGTATAAAACTGTCGTAGCGTCGTAGCATTTACCTTGGATGTTGTGAACATGTGTCTTATCTATATATATATATACATACATATGTATATGTATGTATGTGTGTATGCTTGCATGTATGTATGTATGTACGTA
>CAJNDV010007657.1:62776-87034 GCA_905221635.1 Symbiodinium sp. CCMP2456 | reverse complement strand
CTACTCCTACTCCTACTCCTGCTGCTACTCCTACTCCTACTCCTACTCCTACTCCTACTCCTACTGCTACTACTACTACTACTACTACTACTACTACTACTGCCGCCGCCGCCGCCACCGCCACCACCGCCGCCACCACCACCACCACTACCACTACTACTCCTAATATGAATAGTCGCAACAACGATAATACGAGTACTTATAACATCAATGCTAATCATAACAATAACAGCACTAAAAATAGTAGCAATACTACTCATAATAGCAATAATGATGGTAATAGCAAAACGGCTACGAATAATACGAATAATATGCATGCTCGAAGGAAGCTTCGGCGCTTGTCGGGCAAGCGGAGCTCTGGACATTTCTGCACAGCATGTCTGGCGAAGATAAGGAGCGCTTGGTGTAGGGTTTGGGGATTTAAAATTTGGGTGCTTAGAGTTTTCGGGTTTCGGTTTGGGTGCAGCGGTTATGTTTTGTTATATGTCTGGGGGTTACGAGTTTAGGGTTAGTGTTTACACAGCCACAATCCCAGTAATGTAGTTCACACAGCAATGATGGCAGCAGTCTTACTGCTCTTAGCCCAGCCCTGTCATGAACCTACGGGTCAACATGTCGGGTCTGTGTTTGGCGCTTGGGTGCAATGATCTCAGCCCAATGTGTAAGGGCATGCTTGAAGGCATCTGTCCAGTCGCTGTGCCCTGAGTTCAGAGTTTAGGAGTTCAGGACAGGTCGAAAGTAGGGTCCGTCTTTGGATGTCCATAACGGTAGACAGCCAGATACGCCCACTCTCCCGAGGCACCTTGCAGTTCTGAAGCAGCCCAGCCCTACACCGGCAGAAAGACTGCGGACCGTCTGATGTCTGTTGATGCAAACATGACTACGGAAAGCATGTTGAGCTGAGCTTTTAGGGTTTAGGGTTCATGAGTTCTTTTTGCACCGCCTGAAACAGGTGGTTCTGAGGGTTCAGGGAAAGCCCTAAGCATGCCAAGGCCCACACCCCGTATCCCAAGTTTCAACAAAACAACCGTTCAAACCCTGCCTGTCGGAAAAATTAGGTGGCATATCCCCTTTAAAGTCCCTGTATACCTTTTGTGGAACATGTCCCCGAACTCTACTCCAATCTTTCGGGTCCACATTTGAAACCCCTTTAGAGTTTCCATTCCAGTACCCCTTCTACAGTCCTTCCTTATGGTAGCCCTCTTCGACTCGATGAGGTCCCTGTATCATATGCCACCCCCAAACCCTAAACCTTAAAACCCTAAACCCTAAACCCTAAACCCTAAACCCTAAACCCCCAAACCCTAAACCTTAAACCGCCATCACCCAAAACGGGCTTGGAAGACGCTTCACGGCAGACACCCAAAAGGCCCTCAACAAAGAAACAACAAACGCAAGTTTGTAATAGGGTTTAGG
Organism: Symbiodinium sp. CCMP2456; assembly: GCA_905221635.1. Taxonomy (NCBI): domain Eukaryota; class Dinophyceae; order Suessiales; family Symbiodiniaceae; genus Symbiodinium; species Symbiodinium sp. CCMP2456. The sequence continues at coordinate 85,618 of CAJNDV010007657.1, read as the reverse complement.
TTTAAGGTTTAGGGTTTAGGGTTTAGGGTTTAGGGTTTAGGGTTTAGGATTTAGGGTTTAGGGTTTAGGTTTTAGGTTTAGGTTTAGGGCTTAGGGTTTAAACCCCTCCACCCCAATGCGGCTCCCAGGACCGACCCCGAGCCGCCATCCAGGCCGTCTTAGGGACTTTGTTGTTTTCGGCGGGCCCTGGGTTCAGGGTTTATAGGGTTTAGGGCTTATGGATTATAGGGTCTATTGGGCTTATAGGGCTTATAGGATTTAGGGTTTAGGGGTCACGGTTTAGGTTTGTTGGTGGAGGGGAGTTGGGCCCCAATTGAAGAGCCCTAAAATTAAAACCTAGCCCCTGAACACTGCCCTGAGCCGCCTGATCTTGCCGGATTTTGCCTTATAGCCCCATATAAGTGCACTGCAATCTGTGCCAGGGCCTTCTAATGATTAAGGCTTTCAGAAAAATCCTGGCTTTTTGTCAGGCCCATGCGGAAGCTTTTTAAATGGAGGCGTCTTTTTACGTCCTTATGACGGGGACCCCGTCAAAGCCCTACTCCCCGTTTGCAGGTTCCCAGGTTCGGAGATTCCGAAGGTAAGGGACCCTGAACAGCCCTATATGTAGGCAGGGCAGGGCCCTTGTGATAAGAGGGCTCAGGGTTCAGGGTTTAGCTAGACCCTAAACGCCAATCATATCGGCCTTGGGTTTGGCCAGGACCGGCATAGGCGGCTACCCGGACGCAGTCCCCGCCCCGATGGTGAAGGCTCCTTCACTGCCACCTTTTTCTTGGGGCTTCAGGACTGAAGGTTGGGCGGAATCTGAAATTCTAGGGTTTAGGGTTTAGGGTTTCAGAGTTTAGGGTTTAGGGTTTGGGGTTTAGGGTTTAGGGGTTTGGGGTTTCGGGTTTAGGGCTTAGTGTTTAGAGTAGAGCTCAGGAGTTTGGGGCTCAGGGCTTGCGTCTTGCAATCCAGGTTTAGGTCGAGGATGAAGCTCAAGTCACTCCCTCTCCCTCTGGTTCCACTGTAAACTGTGCACTTGGTCCGTAAGTCCTTAAGAAATCCAGTCGGGCACACACCGACTTGAATGCTGACATGCAAATATTGTGTGGGGGGCGAGGTGGGGGTTGTTCTGAAAGGCATACCGTAAGAATCCGGTACTCAACAAATCACGCAGCCAAAAGAGTAAATCCAATGGAGATTGTAGATAATTACTATGTTCTACATGTACTGCCTGAAGACTGAAGCCACAGTGCCGAACAGTTTTGAACGACATTGCTGCCCTCCCTGCACTTCTGTTTGATTGCGTGCTATCGAGTTTTGACCCCCTCAGCCCAAACCAAAAACCCTGAATCGCAAATCCTAAAGCCCGGGAGCCTTAAACCCAAATGAAGGTGGCCTGCCGCTTCGGGTCATCCTGCTATCAGGCAGACGTGACGAAGGGGGGAGGCATGAATTGCGCAAGCAGTGTAGCCACCATTGAATGAAAGCAAGGAAGCATCTTCCCCTCACATGGGCATTGGGCTTGATCGACGCTAAATCCATGCATGTGGATTTCACTCTGTTGGGCCTTGGGATCAAAGAGATCTAGGGCTTCTTTGAGGCAAGCAATTGCATGGAAGCCCGATGCTGGTGGAGGAGTCGGAGTTGTCATGGTGGCCGTGACTGGCAGTGAGTAGTGGTGCTAGTGGTGGTGGCAGCGCAGTGACAACGGCAGCCGTCGTCGTAGTCGACGAGGAGCGGCAGCAGCCGAAGGCATATTAGCGGTAGAAACAGTTGTGCGGCTGCTCGTAGTTGTACTTGCAATAGTAGAAGTAGTGACTTCTAAGTCTGCTGGGCACAGCCAACAGTAAGAGGCGATAGCAGCTAGAGTGGCTATCAGTGACTGTCACAGAAGCAACAGTGACAGCGTCTCGAAACGTAGGAGGCTTCCCTTGAGAATCTGATGCTCTGCCTCCCCAAACCCTGACCAACAACTCATCAGATGCAAGTCTACACGGCAGGGCCTAATCCCGAGCGTCCAGTGTTTGGTGCTTAGGGTTTCAGAAACCCTGATAGCCCGAAGCCTGGGCAGGTGAGTCCCGAGCACTGCGAGCGCTTCGCCCACCCCGGGGACCAGGAATATCGATGTGGGGAGGTGCACGTCCCGGATTTGGGGTCTAGCGGTGTTGGAGCGAGGTGTCCGAAGTGTGTTGGGTGTGCACGATTTCGGATCCAGTTGAAAAGATCGAACTCGTGTCGACAGGCACAAGTGCGTAGACTAGAGTGTACAGAGGGCTACGAGCACTGGGCGGCTGTTTTGCGGTTGCTTGAGGGGCTGGGGCGGCCACGGCGGCCACAGCCAAAAGTAATTCAATTCAATTTAGGTTCACGAGTATGTACTTGTAGGGCATTGTAGGGAAGTGCCGCCGTGGAGAGCCTTGAGATGAGCCATGGACCATCGTGTGCAGAAACGCATAAACCAAGCAGTTGGCTGACTCACTACCTACTACCAAACGAACGCAAGCAGGAACTGGCGCACGAGCCCACCAACTAACTACGTAAACGAAGATGCATGATTACCTGCTTCCATGATTAAGCAACCAGATGACGCAATCGGTTGCGGTAGTGGTCGTAGCAGAGACGAAGCGTGCTCACAGGTGTATCGGTATCGCAGGTCAGAGCTCTAAGCTTCCAAGGGCTTTGGGGCTTTGAGGTCTGGTTGAGGACCCACAACACTTAGCTCTACAATTCCAAAAGCCAACATTCAAGGCTTCACACTCTAAACTCTCAACCCCAGGCCCAACACACTGGATCCCACAACTCCTGCACCAAGAACCCAAACCCAAAGCCCTCCAAAACCTAAGTTCCAACACCCCAAAGCCCGTAGAACATTCTTGCTTCTCCCCTAAGTCCTTGACCTAAAGCCTAAAACTAGAGTCTTAGACCCTGGACCTTAAACAACACCTCACCCCTAAACTAGACCCTGAACTAAGCACCAAACGCCTTTGAACCTCACCAAAGCCCAACTTTCGGAGGTTGTTTTCGACACTGGGGGCCCTCAGTTAGACTCCCTGGCACGCAAAATCCAATCGACGGTTTCCCTTTGGGTCTCCATACTATGAGTTTGTTGATTTGGTTCTGTGTTTTGCAGGGGGTTCTTCCGTATGACGGGAGCTGTTCGGGCTTACGTCAGGATCGGTGGCCTTCGGATTTAAAGCTCTAGGTTCCTCGAGGAGTTCATGTTAAAGATTCCTATCATGCTTGAAGGAAGATTCCCTACTGGAGGCATGTCGGAGCCTCTGGGTCGTAGGGACACTTGTGAATCGAAGACGAACCCCAAGACCTCAACTCGCGCGAAAGCTTGCGCCCAAAACGCCTAAACTTAGTCCAAAAGGCCCTTCTCGTACGGCACAAGCCTGGAACCCCAAACCCTGACCTCCTCAACCCTGAACCTCAATGCCTAGAGAGTTTGGAGGAGGGTTGATGTCGGCACGAGCACCTTAGAGCCTTAGGGGATGCCGTCACCACGATTTAGGGGTCCATTATCTCGGGCCAGGGTTCAGGGGTCGAGAGTTTGGGGGTGTAGGGTGTAGGTTTTGGGGGTTCAGGGCATCAGTGCTCTGGAAATCTAACGTCTGTTGGTGCATGTAGGTGTTGAGGTTTACGGTTTCGGGCACATCTTCCGAGCATGCCCGCCAAAGCCCAGGAAACACTGTGGGACGTTTTCACCTACTTCGACTCCCGTTCCTCAGGCAGGAGTTTCGGGGTCTTCCCTCGTTGGCCTCGAGAGGTTAATGCCTTGTAAGCGTGAAGGGATCCTAAGCTTTCCGAGGCTGGCGATCGTACGACGGACATCCAATGCCCTTTGAAGGCACCAAGTCGAAAACCCATGGAAAAGAGGCTACCTCTGCCTGAGCGACTTCCGCGCGGCTGCCGCGGAGCTGGCGCAGAGGGGGTGGCCAGGCTTGAACGATGGCTTGGATGCTGGTACTTATGATGGTGATGACTGTGGTGTTGACGATGATGCTGGATGAAATTGTGTATGATTGTACTACACTCGATTATGCTGCGGTTTCTGCGAGCTCATTCCTTGAGCCCCAGGCTGCTGCGGGACTCGCCACGGCGTGTGGAGGACCTCGATCAGAGCTCCCGGCATTCGGGTTTAGGATTCAGCGGTTTAGGTTTAGGTGGTTAGGTTTGACGGGTTGCTCAACTCGCGGGCAAAGACTTCACCAAGTTTGGGGTTAGGGCTTATAGGGCTTTGGGATTCAGGGTTCAGGAAATAGGGTCATTCGGGGCTTGAGGCCTTTATGGAGGGACTTAGAGTAGAGCTCCCGCAAGGGTTCCTGGAAGGATTGCTTGAAGGGTTCGTTTAAGGGCCCCTTAAAAAGGGGCGAGGCTTCAGGAGGGTCTTACAGGGTTGTTCCAGATTCTGGCGTGACGGAGTTTCTCGGAAGGGTGGGGAGTGGCTCGGAACAATCTGCGACTTGGAGGGGTTGAGGTTCTTTCGGCTTCAGGGGCACTTAGGTTAAATTCATGTAATAATAATTACTTGGAGCTTAGCTCTATAAACCACTCTAAGCCTGGCCCTAAGCCTAGCCATAGTGAACGTCGTCGCATGAGTATGGTCAGGACATGGCCGCCGAGTGGGCAGCTGCAGGTGGTGTGCAGCGCGGGCACGTCAGCTTCGTCCGCTTCGCATCTCGCAGAATTTAACCCGGAACCTAAACCCACATAGTATATAACCCTTGCATGAACCCTTAATGTAGTCCTATAGCAAACCCAAACACGAAGTAGCCCTATAGAGTCCTACAATCCAAAACCACAAGCCCCTCGCATCTATGGTCTAAGAGTTTTTCATGCGGCTTGTAGAGCCTTTTCCGTCTTCAGGTTTAGGGTTTGGAGGTTTACGGCTTACATTTTAGGGGCTGGGTCTTTTGTTTTTATCGGTTTAGGGTCTTGCAGTTTAGGGCTGGTGGATGTTCCCAAGAGCTTTAAGTTGACAGTGCAGGATGTTGTTGCATCTTCTTGCAGCCGATTCTGTTGTTTAGGTCTCTACTGGAGGTGGGGCTTTCCGAAAATTAGGGTACCTTATCTTGGGGTCCTTATAATAAGGATCCTACTATTTAGGGTACTATATTAGGGTCCCCTATTTTCGGAAACCCCCAGGTAGTTGAAAGCCCGAAACACCGCAAAGAGGCCGCCTGGGCCAGCCGTGAAGGTGCCAACCTGGCAGTGGGCCTGGAGGCGCTGAAGGGGTCATTTTAGGGTTTAGGATGGTTTAGGGTTTAGGATAGTTTAGGGTTTAGGATAGTTTAGGGTTTAGGATAGTTTAGGGTTTAGGATGGTTTAGGGTTTAGGGTTTAGGCAGAGGGCTTCGGCTGTAAGGGTTTTTGAGTTTTAGGGTCTACGGCAGACCATGGGGGTTTTGGAAGGAATTCATAGGTGTCTCGTCTGAGTTGGTGGGGGGTTTGGGGTTTGGGATTTCGGGCTTCGGGTCTGGTCTTGAGGTTCAAGGCATTTGGGTCCACCAGCTTTCTGTTACGTGGTGTTGAAGCAAGTTGCTGAGCAGGAGCCTCCTAGTTTTGTAATTACAGTTCAGACAGCCATGCCGTAAACTTTTCCTTCGGGCTTGCTGGTGAGGTCTTGTTCAGTCGCCCCTTTCTCAGGGGCATAGCTCAGGGCTTTTTTTTTATAGGGTGTATATAATTAACCTTAAACCCTAAACCCAAAACCCTAAACCCTAAACCCTAAACCCGAAACCCTAAACCCTAAACCCTAACTAACGATATAATTAGGGGGTGCTCAACCTGCTCAACCTTGCCAGCTCATCTGCTGCCAGGTGCAGCCCGGGTCCGCACGTCGCTGCCGAGCCAGGGTGTCCGGAGGCTGGGAGACGAAGACCTTTCTTTATTTGGGTGGTTGTCAAAATTATGGTCCCTTTTTGGGTCCCTATTATAATACGGCACCTATTATTTAGGGTACCCCAAAAAGGACCCTAATTTTGACAACTACCCATTTGAGAAGGTAGAAAGCAAGCCTCTGGCTGCTTATGCCTCCATGCCTGTACCATACTCCTACTTTACCGGCTTCTTTTGAATCTCAGCCCCCATGGTCCTTCCTACACCCCGAAGATCTCCAGGAAGAGTCAAAGGACAAGCTTGCAAGTGCAAGACCTTCGTCGGCCGAGCCGGGGTCGCCTGTAACCTGGCTGCCCCTCCAAGCTGTCCCGGTCTTTTTCCCACAAAGCCATGTTATGCCGCATTGTGTTGTCTTTGTGAACCTTTTGATAGCTCTCTCTCTCTCTCTCCCTCTCTCTCTCTCACTGTCTCTCTATTCGACAGTGCCGTGATCGTGGCTATGGTCGCACCATGCTACCGCAGACTAGACCTTGAACCTGAGTCGCTGCAGGCATGATGTGTAAGCCGACCGAACTACATCCGCCCAAGCTTTTGCTCGAGTTTGGGGTGCAAGGTTTCGGATGGACCATATGCTCCCGAGGTTCTAAGTCACAGCCAACTTGGTCCGGAATTTTCGTATCTCCCTATAAGCAGCCCAGTTTGGCAGCTCCAAGGTACCTGCTGTGGGCACGCGGAGCGTGTCCACTGGTCGGACTCCTCTCGCCAAGGCACAGAATGTTGAGGTTCCGGCTTAAGGGTTTAAGGCACAGACCTAAGATGTAGCCCTATTAAACCCTAAACCCTCGTTGGGTTTGGGCCTGGGGTCTAGAGAGGAGTTTCGAACTCTGCGCGATATGGCCCGAGCTTGCCCGGGGGTCCTCACAACTACTACGTTGCTTTTGCCGGCACTTAGCGGGAGAAAGCTAGGGATCGCCTATGTAATTCGTCTTCTTCGCTACCGTCGAAGCATGAGCAGGAGCAAGGGCAGCAGCAGCAGCATTGGTAGTACCAGGAGCAGGAGTACGAGCACGATTTAGAACAAGCAGCAGCAGGAAGAGAAGAAGAAGGAGCAGTAGCACCAGCAGTACTTCTTACTTATAGCAGTTCGAGCAGTACTAGCAGTATTGTAGCAGTACTAGCAGCAGAAGAAGTACTCGCAGTACCAGCAGTAGTGGCAGAAGAAGCAGGAGGACGGTGATGATTTCTAAATATCTGGGGGCCGGGCCACCCGGCAGCCGCTGAGAGGTAGTATGACATATCTGTTTCGGCAGCCGCTCAGAGGTAGTATGCCGCATCTGTTATATACTCTCAGCATATTTACTCCCGAAAAACATTCACAGTCATCCACCATGCCCAGTTCAATTCCTCCAACAGGCCCGCGGATATTTATTGTGCCACGGGCGCGAGGGCTGGAGTGCTGGATGGTAGCCCACGGGCCTTGGGCATGGCTAAGCTCAGGCTCCGGCTCACTCCATCTCGCTATTGCAGCCTCCAGGCTGGGGGCTACGTCCAAAACACCAGCCCTCCACCCCTCTAGCCCTCCAGTGCGCCCCATTCACAGCTCCTGCCCCCAGCCCTCCCCAGCCCTCCTCCAGCCCTCTAGCCTTCAGCCACCAGCCCCTGCAAAACTCTGGATGCTGCACCGACCCTCCCGCCCCCTTCCCAACCCTCCGCCAGCCCTCCCGTCAGCCCTCCAGCTCCACACACATCTTCCGCATGTTTGTAAATTGGGCGGGCCGACTGCGCCCCTCACAGAGGCAGTTTGAGGTATCTGTTCAATAGTTCAATCTGTATGTATGTCCGTATGTTTAAAAAACGTTGCCGTGGGACCAGGAGCAAGGACCAGGACCAGCACCACGGGCAGGACCAGGAGGAGCAGGAGCAGGAGCAGGAACAGGAGAACGAGTAGCAGAAGGAGCAGGCCGTAGCAGTAGCAGGTGTAGTTGTAACCGTCGTCGTAGTAGTACTTGTGTAGTTTGTGGTCGTCGTTCGAAGCTTTTCAGGTTAAGGGTTCAGGGATTTGGGTGCGGAGCGTGTTTGACAACTTCTGCCGAAGATTTCGATTTCTTAGATGCCGCCCGATCCTGAGTCATGTTCTCGTGATTTATGGTAGACTTGTCTCCGTTTCGAAAATTCCTGTGGTAGTTGTACTAGCATATTGAAGACGGCCTTGGTCTTGGCCTGAAGCCTGAATTCCCATAGAACCCTTACATCTTATGGCAACTAGAACAAACCCGAAGCCATGGACCCCGAGATCTAATCTCAAAGGCTTGGCGGCACTCCTACTTTCCTGCCGCCCTTTCCACTGGACCCCTGGAGCCACGGGGCTCGATGACCGGCTGCAAGACGATTTAAGGGGCCAGTGCCTGGGGCGTTTGTAGGACGTTTAGGGGTCCTTAGGGTTTAAAAGAGTGTCTAGCGCTTGTGTTCGCTTGTCATCTACACAGTTTCGGATTGTGATACTCAAGATTTACGAGCCCCGGCCTGGTCCTGCTCGAGTAGGTGAGAATGTGAGAAGGCACAGTATCGGAGGTGGCAGTGGCAGTGGGTACTCGTCGTCGTTGCGGTAGCCCGCAGCGGTCACAGAAGCCGTGACATCATCATTATCATCGTCACCATGTCATCAGCAATACTCAGAGACGCAGTCGCAGTGGGAAAAGGATGAGGAGGACGAGGAGGATAGGAGGAGGAGGAGGAGGAGACGGCGGCGGCAGCGGCGGCGGAGGAAGAGGAGGAGGAGGGGGGGGGGGGCTGTTTGAGTGTCTTTGAGGTTTCCGGGATGTACACTACGTGAGTGAAGCCGTTGTGCGAACTAGCGGACGCGGCAGTGCAAAGTGGTAAAGAGTGGTAAATATGCACATTTTGTTCTATATACCGACTTACCTCTCTCTACCTACCTGCCTGCCTTCCTGCCTGCCTGCTTGCCTGCCTGCCTACCTGCCTACTTGCCTGCCTGCCTACCTGCCTACCTTCCTGCCTTCCTGCCTACCTGCCTACCTGGTGATCCGTGAAGGTACCAGAGTGTCCCTTCTTCGGATGCCACTCCGGACCAGCTGCTGTTGCAAATGCTATAATTACGGGGTTTGACGAGTCTCACCAGAAGAACCCCGCACGGATTCTTGAAAAGGAGCTTCACAACTAAGACTTGCCAAACCCCTAAAACAACCCTACTTGGAGGTTCATGGCCTGCATGCCTGCCTGCCTACCTGCCTGTTTGGTTGCCTACTCGTACCTCCTTACCTCCCTGCCTGCCTGCCTGCCTGCCTGCCTGCCTGCCTACCTAACCACATACATACGTACATACATACATGCGTACATACATACATGCGTACATATATACATGCAGACATGCAGACGTTTACATGCATACACACACCCACACACAGAGAGACGTACCAATCACTCACTCGCTCACTCACTTGCTGACTCAGTCAGTCAGTCAGTCAGTCCGTCAATCAATCTGTTCTATCTATCCATCTATCTATCTGCTCTATTTATTCATCTATCTATGCATCTCTTTCAAACATACACACACACACACTCTGTCTCTCTCTGTCTCTCTCTCTCTCTCCCTCTCTCTCTTTCTCTTCACGTACAATAATTCACAGAGTTATATATATATATATATGACACACACACACACACACATATATATATATATATATATATATATATGGGTGGTTGTCAAAATGATGGTCCCTTTTTGGGTCCTTATTATAATACGACACCTATTATTTAGGGGTACCCCAAAAGGATTTTGACAACTACCCATATATATATATATGTATCAATATACATACCTATACCTAACTCTATATCTATAGAAGCTATATCCATATCGGTATCTATATCTATGTCCATATCTATATCTACAATTTTCACATTTATTGAGGGTGGGGGGTTGAGCCGAGGTGAAGTTGATGGATCCCGAGCTTCAGATGCAACAAGTTTTATATCTTCGGCCTTGGTGCATCTCAGCATGATTCAAAATCAGTTTGGGGTTGCTTCGATAAGAGATCGGGGCAGAGCTGCCAGTGCCACTGCCAGAAGTGAATTGTTTGTTTTAGCCACCGTCGTCTGTCCGCAGTGCCGGGCAGGCATGTTGCGAGTCTAAGGCGTGTTGCGGTACTGTACCTTTATGGCAGACAGTGGCCGAACAGAATCTGCAAACTGTCGGGTCTGCATCTCAACCAGCTTTGCTTCTCTAACTTGGAGACTCTCATTACACCCTCAGCAAGACAGAGCCTAGGTGTAAGGTACCTTCACTCAAGAAGGGGTTTACAGTCTGCCGGTTTTTGGTTTTGCTGGGAAAACTGGTTAGCTGTAGCTCATGAGCTTTGGCTAGTTGGTTCCATCACGAGCTGTGTCGAATCAAAACGTCTCCTGAACCCTAAACAGCCAAAATCCCTTGAGGACGACTCTGAGATTCTTCTAAGGAGAAGCCCGAATAGCGAGGTCCCCCTACATCCCATAGTAGGGGAACGAGGCCTTTTTCAATTAGGCACTATACCATATTTATCCCAAGGCAGGAGGTCTTGTTTCCACCTGCACCATCCTCCGTAGACTTCAGGGCTTAGCGAAAGGGCGCATGATGTAGGGTTTTGAGGTTCCGGGTCTAGGGCCCGAAAACCGTCTCAATCTTGACTGATCTCAGGATCTCCTGGACAAGCTGAACTGTCTGCTCATTCGCACGCACAAGGAGGCAGGGTCATCTCGTTCAGGGCTGAAGGTAATATGAATCTGGCAATATTTAGTATCAGTATCCTCTTGCGGTTCCCCACATTATACTCTATAACACTACCATAAATATGCTCCAGAGCTCTATGCGAACAATTATGGCCCCTCTACGAAAACCCTGAAAAATACCAAACACATATCGCAACGAGGATCCTAAGTAAAATCCACAAGATCGCTTTCTTGGAGGGCTTGGTGTGGCCTGTGGCCGGTACTTCGTGAGCATTCGGGTCTCTGGCAGTGTCTTGCAAGAAGCCCTGCCATGTCATGAAAAGCCAGTGACCTAGGTTAATAGGAAATTCACAGGATTTTCAGGTCATAGTCTAGGGGCCCAAGTGCGCAGACTAGGCTCTTGAGTGGCTTTGAAAATTTTACGACTTCTCCGGGCCCCCCACCCCCGACCCCACGATAAGGAGCTTGGGAACCGAAATGAACACAACAATCATTGCCGATGGTGATAAGTCCAGTACGGTGGCCTTAATAATCAGAATAGGGTTTTCGTGTGTAGCATGCTATAACTATAATAGGAATCCTAAGGAATAGTATTGGAGTTTGTGCTTGTCAGGCTGAGCGCAACATGCATATGGGTGGTTGTCAGAATTATGGTCCTTTTTTGGGTCCTTATTATAATACGGCACCTATTATTTAGGGTACCCAAAGGGACAATAGTTTTGACAACCACCCATATGAATACGAGAACTGGAATAAGACATGATCACAAGGTGTACCATACAGGAAACGGCACAACAGAGGTTTCGTCAACAACAAGCTCGTTGTACCAGGTTCATTTCAACTCTTCTGATTGAATGCAAGACTCGAAATCCACACCCTGCGCTTTGAGGCAGATAACTGGACCCGTGACCGCGGCTGCACATTGTTCCTTGGCCATTAGCTAAACAAATCCAGAAGCTACTCAACCCTGGACCCCAGAACCCCGAAACTTTGGTGGTTAGGTGGTAAGAATCCCCTCGTTAACCGGTCTCCCGCAAACCGCCTCAGCCAAAGCGGCATTCCCGACCGTGAACGAGGCGAAAGGAAAAGAGGTCTCCAAAATAGAAGAACCCTCAAACTCCAAGCCCTCGCACCGTCAACCCTGTCAACCCCTTGAGCCTACACCCCACGCAGTAGGATTTTTGTGGCAACAGCCGGCTACGATTTTTGAGCTTTGAGTTCGGTTTATGCACAGAAGTCCCAAGCCTTTTCAAGAAAGGCACGGCGTCAACGCCTGCGAGTCCGCCTGTATCTTCAAGAACAAGGCCAGGCTTACGTAAACTGGAGCCGGCCCCCTTCCTTCCTTGCTTTGCTGTCAGGTCTTACTTGATTGTTAAAAGCTCCGGGGGATTATTCAAAGAATGTGTTCATTTTGGGCGCCCAAGCTTCCTTGCTGTGTCAAGGGTCAAGATCGCCGGAGTTCAAGACCGTAAACTCTGATCCCTCTCAATTTCCAAGCTGATGTCCTTAGATTCTGGAGTTGAAGCTCGAGTTCTGGGGGCCTCCGCAGCGTCGGGACTTTTGTCCCAGTGTTACAACCGGTGCATGCTCGGAGCGCTGGTCATCAGTTTCTTTACCACGGCCATGACGATGGAGCCACCGGCCCCACCACAAAAACCCGAAAAATCTCGACACCGCGAACTGCCCGGAACCTCCGAGCTCCAGGGCCTTCAACAGAGCGCTGAAGCTCTTGACGTCGGAACCTCCAAAGCCTCAACTCCAACTACATCTTGTTATTGTTGGAAGTATTATGAAAGTGATTAGTGCCATTGTTGTTGTAATCTTTTCTGGTAGTGCTCATATTTTGGTGAGTAAGCCCCCATCTATACGAAGCTCCAGGTGGCGGTTCCTGTTGGTTACCGGCTGGCTTCGGCACAGCGGAATCAGTCACCCCTCCACTGGGCCAGGCGTGTCGCCATGCGTAAAGATTGAGAAAGATTACGGTTTATTTGAGGTTTTAGTTTAAGGTATGGCTTTGGGTGTGAGTCAGACAGTGTTCCTCAAAGTGTTTCCAGGTTCAGGGTTCAGGTTTTGATGACGATGGCGGTTTGGGATTTGGGGTCTGACGAGGCTCAGAATTGCGCAGAGTTTTGGGCATGTTTGTGTGCATCTTCATACATCCCCTAACTCTAAACCCTAATTGTATGACAGGGTTTTTGGGATTGGAGCGTCACGGGTAGGTTAGGAAGGTACAGAATACCACAACGATCCAAAGAAAGTGCGAGGAGCAAGCCTGCCTTTCCTGGAGTTCAACTCGCTGTGTTCCAGTTTGACATATAAATATCTATATCCATATCATTGATATATATATATATATATATAATATATATATATATCTATATCTGTATCTCTATATGCGTCTTTTTATATTGATATGCAGCGTCCGCGCGCCAAGTAGATACTGACACACGAATTCTGAAGCAAAGCTGCGCCGAATCATCACCTAGAGCATTCCAACAGAAGGTTTGCCTGTTCGTTTGACGGGGCGGGCGACAGAAACATAACTTATCTGTAAAAAACTGCCTAATCATCTTATTGATACGGTTCACATTGAGTATGCAGTCGTTGAAGATTTTTGTGGTGATACTTATAGCCGACATGGCTATCGTAACGCAGACGAAATTTGGCCATAGTACGAGTTCGATAGTGGCAATGAAAATAAGACTGAGAAAGCACCGCGCCAAAATCTGCAAATCCAATGCCCTCTAAGCGCTAGGCCCAAGAATCTCGAAGGTACAGCATGATGCGTGCAGCCATTCTCAAGGACCTCGTCGGGCGTCGGCATGCAGGGCTCCGTGAATTCTAGAGCGAAGAGCTTCCAAAGACTGGAGGGCAGGTACATCCTCAATGCCCATATTCGGGGTTCCATCATCCCTCCCCACCTGCTTTCTATAGCCTAGATTCCCACGATGAGAGACGTATAAAAAAGGCTCGATGTCAAGGACATCTTGCAATGTCCAGCGTGCAGGGTTTTCCTGGGTTGCATGGTCCGGGGAGATTGAACTGGGAAGGGAAGGATCCCTGTAAAAGGGAGCCGCTGAGAGACCGAAAGGGAACTTCCGAGACTGTCGCGGCACTCTTCCAAGGATGCTCGGTTCTCGTAGGTTCTTGTTGAATTGCATGGGTTAGAGGGTTTTGGTTCTGTAGGTCCGATCTAAACCCACACCAAAGTATCCCAGATTTTAGCGAAACACGTGTATATACCTCCAGTTGGAGCAGCTCCGATGCCAAAAGAAGCCGCTTGCACACAGCGGGGTGTAAGTACGGGAAATAGGGCATATGCTTTCTATGTGTATATATATATATTTATTTATTTATTTATTTATACGCATATATATATATATATACACATGTATGTATGTATGTATGTATGTATGTATGTATGTATGTTTGTTTGTTTGTTTGTTTGTTTGTTTGTTTGTTTGTGTGTATTTTTGTATGTTTGTATAATTGTGTACAAATGTAGAGTAGTCTTACTGTAGGCATGCATGAATGTATGCTTGTACATGTGTTTATATATGGGTAATTTATTGCAAACGACATACATACTCGCGCCAGTTGAGGCGACTGGTTCATGTTCTGCGATAGAACGAGGTTCCAGACAACACGATATGGGGGCTGGAAGTCGGCCCTGTGCAGATAACCCTACATGATGTGATATTGAAGTCGGCACCTTTAGGGCTTTGCATTTAGGGTTTAGGAAGTATGGTTTAGAGGGGTGGTCTGCAGAGAAGAGCTGGACTGCGCAGTGGCTGTCCCTTTGCCGTTTCCGCAGTCCCAACCCAAATTGCGCCCCTCAATCTGGTAATGGTGCAGCCGTACGTTTACGCTGCTGGATGATCTCTTGAACCTGATTGATATTGTAGCCCCTCTATACCGTAAGTATATCGTAGCTATAGTGTACCTACAACCATCGCCAAGCCCTGTGATTGAACCTGGAAGCATCCTGCTTTCACAGAGGAGTCGCATGCCCGAGGAGGGTGCAAGCGCATGGGCACTGAGAGCAGCCAGGCAGGTTTTGGGTTGGGGGTTTTATATAAATAAGTCTAAGGTTTAGGGTTGTAAGTTTAGGGCCTTTTTCGGTTTAGGGTTTAGGGTTTCAGGCTAAGGTTGAGGGTTTCAGGTTTAGGGCCTTTCAGGGTTGAGGTTGATGGCTTCTGAACGATCGAAAGAAAGACCTACAGCTCTTGGTTGCGCGCCGGCTTGTCCACTGGCAGGTGTAAACTGTTTGTGTCTGGGGTCCCTGCTGTGCGTCTCTGGGGCCTTGATGGGAAGCAAGCCATGAAGCCAGAACATGCCTGAACCGCAATCCCCAAACCTAGCAATCATCTGCTTGCACGAGCATCCTCGCAGTGACCGCTCAACTGCTTAGAGGCTTAGAGATCCCACTGCAACATGACACAGGGTTTCCCCAAAACGCCGGTCAAGGGTTGTCGATCACGCGTGGTGGCAAGCTGTCATGCTCGCCAAACAGCGCAGTCCACCTGCTAGCCATCAGCTCGGACAGCAGGTTCCCTCCGAACAGTTTTTGGTGTAGGGTTTTAGGGTTTAGATTAGGCTCTAGGGTTTAAGTGTGTAGGTTTTGGGGGGGGTTTATCTGCACCCATGGTAAACTTCGAGATTCAAGGCTGCCAACGAGAGAGTCTTAGCGCGAAGCTCCGAACTCCCCCTAGCCCTAAGGCCCTGGGCTGTAACGTTCTGAGACCATAAACCCTAGAACCCTCAACCCTAAACCCTAAGCCCTATAAGCCCTAGAACCCTAAACCCTAGACCCTGAAGCCGGAGTCGTTCTAGGAGCCCTTCGATCGTCTGGACGGAGCGCCCCTGGACGAACGAGTGAACCTTGGTCTCTGCAATTTGGGATAAAGATGTGTGCGAACACAATCTTAGCAGCTTTCGGTTGCTTGTAACAGCTCTCGGTATGTAAATATACCGCTACTGAATGTGGATAGACAGATCTATTCCACCATAGCAAGGAGTTTGAGAAATTCCGGGCCCGGCCCACCATGAGTAAAGAGTTCAGGGTACTCAGAGTCACTCTCAACCCGAAGCGAAGGCATCCCAAACCCGAAGCTGCCCTCAACTACTTTGGACTCCAGCATTCCAGACCTTAAACCCGACCCCCGGCCTAAACCCCGTAAGCCCCCCAATGCCTCGAACTCAGAACCGCTCAGTCTAAACCTTAAACCCTAAACCCTATACCTTGCAGCCAACATCGGAAGCCCTGGCTAGCGCTTCCCAAACCAACCTCTCTCAGGAACGAGTGGTGGCTTTTCCATGGAAGTTCCGAGGTCCGGCCCCCAGAGCTTTAGTTCTCTGTATTGGGGTCCCGTTTAGCTCCCCAACATAGTACGGCACCCTTATAAAAAGGACCCTACAAGGGACCCTAATTTAGAGAACTGCCGATGTGTATGCATGTGCATGTATTTATTTATGTCTGCCTTCTTGCCTTCCTGGCTGTCGGTATGTACTTACGTTTGTTTGCAGTCTTCATATGGTGTGGAGGCACTGTGGGGATCTTATGTGGAGGGTATAAAGAGAGAGTGGCTAGTGTCGCAGCGAGGTGCGGAGTAGGCGCAACCAGCGGTTCTTCCGCTGTCATGCTTTCCACTAAACTCGCATTCTGTTTCACCGTCTGTTTCGCTGTGGCCCCGCCTCGTCCCCGTCAATACTCTTTTTCCCTCGCGAACTTCGCGAATCGCGCTTCCGCCACGCCGACGTGCGTATTGGGGGTGTGCTCCCGTCTCCGTTCCTGTGCTCAGTTTTGGGTTCGAATCGCTCGAAGTCTATCTCAAAGCCCTAAGTTTTCCGACCTCCTTGACATCTTGCTCTTGAGATCCCGCCGTTCTAAAACCTCCTAATTAAACTCCAAGCCCTAAATCTACACCTGAATGGTAGCGTTCCCGGCCTCTGATTTCCAGTTCGGGTCGGATGCCAGCCTCGAAGCACTGAAGCCTAAAGACCGGAAGTAAGCCTCCCAAGAGCCTACTCTAGGGGCCTAAACCTTAAATAATTAGAATAGGGTTTTGGGGTTTCTTTGCTGGGTTCCTGCAAGGGTTCTATACGTTTTGGTGTAAGGGTTTGGTATAGGAGCTTGACAATTTGAGTAGGGCTTTGGGGTTCCTTTAAAGAGATTCTGTAAGGGTTCTTTGAATTTGCTACAGCGGTTTGATAGTATAGGGGCCCTACTAGTTTGAGTAGGGTTTTGGAGTATTGCAGTAGGGCTATGGACAGGAACCTTACGGAATACCATTAATTAGACCTCTTTGGTTTTGGGGGAGTTCGGGCGGTCGGGGCTTCGCGGGGCTGTAATGCGTTGTGGTTTGGTTCTGGTGGTCGTAAATCGCCAAAGGCTTGCATCGGGTTTATGGTCTAGGTTTGGAGGGAGCTCACAATGAGCTGGCAGAATTGCGCACGGCCGTCGAATCTTGCAGCACAACATTACATAGCTCTGAATCCATAGGCCTTTATGGGATCACCAAAAACACTAAACCCATATATATATATATATATATACACATGCAATTAGAGAGACCCCCAAAGCTTTGATTTCAGGTTTACAGGAGCCAGAGGTTTGACGGCACATTGGGGTGGTCACGTGTTGGGATTTCGGGTCTTGGGGTGAGGCTTTAAAGAATGATCTTCATAGGAAGCTACTCCCAAAAAGAAGTCTGATCCATCATCGCCCTGAAAACCGTAGTAGATAGTAGAACCCAAAAACAACCCAATGCCCAGACCCCTATAAACCCTGCAACTCTGAAGCCATACTGCATAACGTTATTATAGTTCACCTGCAAAGGCACTTCAAGGGAATACCATTGCTAATTCTTCAGTTCCAGTTCTCTAGGTTCGACCCACCTCTAACTGAACCTATATTTAAACTTAAACTGCTTGATCAAAAGATCAAGAAACTCTAAGACACGTAGAGAAACCTTCTGGAGCCCTGAAATAGACCAGTTTCCACACCCACCCCCAGCCCCTCAACCCTAAGCCTACTCTGCCCTGGGAGGCTTCATGCCTTTCCATCTGCGAGAGGAACTTTGCTTTGGATCTCGCTGGATCCGGCTCCTCGACGAACTAGAAATGGCTAGTTACCATATGATACCACATGTTTTGAGGGGTTTAACAGGGGATCATGATTGGAATAACCCGTAAACCCCAAACCCTAAAACCCTAAACCCCTGAACCCTTGAAAAACCCTGAAACCCTAAACCCTGAACCCCTTAATCCCTTGAAGAAGGAAGCTCAGGGCCTGAACGCTGCGTCCTCGGGGCCTCCTTGTAACTTCAAACCTCCAGGCTCCGGAAACGGACTCGCCTTTGCAAAGAGGTTCGGGGTCGAGTTGTGGGCGTCTTTTTCTGGTGGGGAAAAGTTTAGGGTTGGTTTGCTTTTTTGTAGGGGGGAGGAGGTTGGGGTTTCGTGGTTTAGGAGTTTGGGTTTAGGGTCTTGGCTAGGGTTTGGGCATCAGCTCTTCGACCCCCGAAGTCGAAAGTGAAGAAGCCAGAGCTACTGCAGGTGCAACTTGGAAAAGGTCCAGCCGAGCAGGTGGCGGGGAAGGGTTTTAGGGGTTTGGTTTAGGGGCGGTCGGCAAACGCGGATTTTCTCGTGAAGGACCGGTTTAGAGCTGGGTAGGCCGCAAGAACTGAACGGAAGTTGCCAAGATCCACGGGCATAATACAGGCCCCCCCCTCATGTTCGCAGATGTGAGTCATGTGAGTATGTGCTAGAAAACCTGGTTGATATAGAATATCCATCGTTGAGTAGGCCTTGGCGAGTACTTGCAGGCGCCGCAGGCCCGAAGTAACAGTCGAGTCACCGCATGCTCGACAAGCATCCTGCTGAATCTTGTGAGGTTTAGGACTTGTGCTGTTTTAGGGTTTGCAGTCTTCGGTGGCAGTCCCTTTCTGCAGTAGTGCCTGAAATGAAACCTGGTCACCTTGTTTCGCCAAACGTGCTACAGTACATTCCCTCATCCTAAACTTTAGTCCTAAACTCCACGCTCTAGCCACATTGTCCGATGTCTTGCTATTGGCGTGTCGGCACTCCAGACCAAAGGTGTCATGGCAAGTAACTTGAGAGACAACCTAACCTAACCCGCCCTCCCCTCGACGCAGCAGCCCCTGCGCAACGCAGTCGTGACCTGTTGCTGCCAGCGGTATTTGCCTACCCTTCCCTGCCTTGAAACGAACATGCAATGCCCCCTAAATGGGTAGTTCTCTAAAGTGGGGTCCCGTTTTAGATGCACAGAACAGAATGGCACCCTTGTAAAAGGGATCTTAAAAGGGACCCTAATTGGCCCAGAGAACTACCTGTCTCCCGAACACCCTAAACCCTAAACCCTTTGAGCAGTGCAAAAACTGACAGCCAGGCGCTTCGCTGTACGGGCCCGGCGTGTACTTCGCGGAGAGAATAACGACGCTGCTCCTGTTTGTGACCAGCGTTTAGGATTCAGGATTTGGGGTTTATAGGGTGTCAGGGTTCAGAAGTTCGGGGCTCGGTATGCAGGGTTTATGATTCAGGATTCGGATATCGGCTTCAGGAGTTAGGGTGGAAGAAGAGTTAGGGTTAAGGATTCGGCTTTACGGTTCAGGGTTTAAGGCTTAAGTTCAGGCTTCATAGGGCTCAAGACGACCAAGTTGAGTGAAGAATGCTGTTCAACGGGTAGGTCTGTCGGGCTAGGAGACTCAAGGAAGCCTGAACAAGCTACGGAAGTGTGTTAGGATTATAGGCTTTTTGGTTGGCGTGGGGCCTGCTGTGATGTCTTTTGAGGGCCTCCCCGCCGTGGGGGCTTGTGCCACTAACCTTCAAGTTGCGCTGGACTCTGCAATCTTAGGCAACTACAACTAGCTGAGCCCTACACTCCAAGGCCTACAACCCCCCCAAGCCCAAAATCCGAATCCTGAACTTTACACACCAAGACTAGAACAAACGTTTTTCAGCCCGAATCAGACCACAGCTCCACCCCAAACCCCAAGCCAAAGATCCGAGAACTGTCCAGACGTTAAGTCGCAACCCCCTAAGAAGCAAATAGCCTCGAAACCCCAAGCCCTGAACCCTAACTCAACTCCCAGCATGCCCTCAAGCAACCAACCCCAAGTGCCGACTTTTACTTAAGCTAACCTCGAAGGAAGGCTGACGAGTATGCAGTCGGGAGTGCCGGGGAGAATGATTCCACAGTCTACACGGCTGGAGTCTCAGTGGCGCTTTCTTTTGGAGGGAGACAGGCTTGGGGTTGTATCGGATTTAGGCAAAGCAGCCAAGGCTTTGTGTGTTTGGGGGGTTATGTTATTGGTGGGTTTGGGGTTGATCTGACTTGTCTTCAGCTTTGCATGGGGCATGGGGTTTGATGTTTGCAGGACGAGTTGAACTGGGGTTCCAAGAGAGATTCAGAATTCCGCCTTTGCGTTTGCATTTCGCTTACACAGTTTTTTGCGTTGCTTGGACCTTCGAGGGGATCTCTGAATCCTCGCAGGGCGATAGCGGTGTTCGCGTCAGAAGTAGCGCATCATGTTCCCCTTTCCGCGCTTCCTCAGCGTGCTGGTGGGCTTGCCGATTGCGAAGTGCGCACTGAACGTTCTCCAGCGGTCCTCTACTGCAAGTACTGGGGCCTTGAATAGCACCGGCCATTGGGAGGAGTCCGTGCTTGCTGCTTGGGCTGAGGAGCCGGGATGTCAAGCCTCAGTGCTCCGAGGTCAGTGTGGGGTCGGTGCTGTGGTCATCAATGTGCAGCCGAGTGGAGAAATCACATCACAGGTCTACACTGCTGGTGCAGGGGGTGGGCTTGCACCCTTCGATGGGCAGAAGATGACATCGATTTTTCCCATCGCCAGCAATACCAAGATCCTCACATCCATCTTGTTGGTGTCCTTGGCCGACCATGGGAAGCTGTCTATGGATGAGACCGTCGGCAGTTTCCTAGATCAGACGTGTGGCAGCCTACCTCAATCTGTGGCCAACATCACATTGTTTCAGTTGGCGTCACAAACTTCTGGCCTGCCTGCACAGCCAACGAACCTCGGTGGCACCCTTCGGATTCTTATATTTCCCCTTTTGATCTTTTTGGCGGTAGCTTGTATGCTAATAGACCGAACTCAATTTCCGTCTGCCCGGAACTACAGCCAGGAACCGGCACCTGGAGCCATGCAAGCGCGACCCAGTGGATTGCAACCCATTTACGCAGTACACCGTGCAAGACCTTTGCCAGACGCTACGTGAGGTCACCCTTGGGCCCAAGGGACACTACCTCTACTCGAACTTGGCGTTTGGAATGCTAGGCTACTTAATGGAGCGTCGCATGGGATCTTCTTTCGAACAGCTCACCCACGCTTGGGTACTGCAGCCGCTCGGCATGTACAGCGGCAAGATCACCCTGAATGAGACTGAATGGCAGAAGCTGACACCTCAAGGAAAAGATGCAAAAACCGGCGAGGGCCGCTGGCGGCGCCAGCCCTATGGCATTCTCCAAGGCAATGGTGCCTTCCTCGTGAGCATTCCAGACATGGGCCGGCTGGTAGGCTCTATGATCAAGGCAGAGAGGGGTCGAGCGACCCCCTTGGCGGCCACCCTGCGGCAGACCCTGCAGCCTGTTACTTGGAGCGGCCTTTGCGCATGCAACGCCTGCGAGGGGGAGGAGTTGCTGAAGCTCTCCATCCCGACGGCGGAACGGGGGATTGTTGCTATGGGCTGGGAGTCCTCTAGCTCCGGTCTTCGCCGAGGATGGCACAAGGCCGGGGACATCGCTGGCTACTCTTCTTGGATGGCCTTCAATGCTGCCTCGGGCCGAGGGGCTTTCGGCGTTGACACCTGTGGGGGCTGTGGTGCTGAACTGGGTTCCTTACGGGGTTCGGCGGTGCAGCAGATGGTGCAGCTGCTGGCAGATGGCCCTCCCGAGGTAGTGGCACCTTTGCCTCAGCTGGCTGAAGCAGAGCTTTCTGCACTCGTTGGTGACTTCAAGCCATGTCCCGCAGCCCCCGGCAAGACTCAGAGCAGCAGTTTGTCACGATTGTCTTTGTCTTTGCATGGCTCAGACAGAAGGAAGTTACTTGCAAGCACCGAATCGTTTTCTGGCGAGAAGAGCCCGGCGGTCACTGCAACGCCATACAGCTCGGCCGAATCAGACGGTTTGCAGGCATTCTCAGGTGTCGTTCTCGCGCTGTCGGATCCGGTTGGCACGCTTCATGAAGGGGCTAATGCGAAAGGACCGCTGGCAACGGTTGCGCAGCGGCGTAGCGTCCACTTTCTGGCAGACTCCCGGTTTCCAAACAAACGCGGGGCAGCGGTGCTTCACACCGGCGGTGTTGATGTTTTCTTCGTGGACGATGTCTCTCAGTGCCCGTAGTGTATTGCCTGCATCTTGCTAAGTTCGCCAGCTATTTTAGCCGTAGTCCTGTACAGCTCATGTTCCAGAGGAGTTATCCCCATAGTGACAAGGATCACTGGGTCTCTGCGCTGCACACGGGTGCATCGGATCCTCTTG
The DNA here is from genome assembly GCA_905221635.1 of Symbiodinium sp. CCMP2456. NCBI lineage: Eukaryota > Dinophyceae > Suessiales > Symbiodiniaceae > Symbiodinium > Symbiodinium sp. CCMP2456. The sequence continues at coordinate 63,553 of CAJNDV010007657.1, read as the reverse complement.
GGCCCAACAGCATGACACAATTGCAGCCGACAGCGCTGAAAAGCCGCTATGACTCTTGCGCGAGCGTGTATGAGTCTATCGATGGTTAGATAGATAGGTCGGCTAGGTGGAGGGAAGAGTAGAGAACCCAGACCGGAGGACTCCCAGCCGTCGGAGCGCAAGGTTCGGAGTACTCCCAGCATATTCGAGTTTAGGCTGGTTTCAAAAGATTGAGGGCTGGCCTCTTGGGGCACCGCTGGGTGTTAACCCCTACCTCGACTCATGGTCTTCCCTCCAAGTCCCGCCGTGCTTTGGATCCATCAGGAGTCGGGCGGAGTCGGGGTATCTTAATCATCATTTTGGGACTAGAAGCGAATTCTATCTCTATACAACAGCACTCAACTTCTGTCTGTGACAGCCGATACTTCCTGTACCCAAACTTAGGTTTCACGGGTTGGGTTTCGGGACCTCAGGTTCAGCCCCTGATCCCTTTGCATCTATCCGAGGTGAGCCAGATGAGGGGTTCTTCCAATTTCCTTGCATCTTGTTCAGATGTTCCTTGTAGTAAGGATCACACTAGGATCATATGAAGGTTCTCTTGGGATGGAGTCCTTATATACCATATGATATGCCAGTATTCAAGGTGTAGCGTCCCACAATAGGCAGGTGGGAAATTCCGGGGTCCTCGTCTTGTATAAGTTTGCGAGCAGCATACGGTGCCCAACGCCCTTTCTTATTGAAGCACCTACATTATCATTACCATTGCTATTCTTAGTGGTACTACTACTACTACTACTA
>CAJNDV010007657.1:27207-54189 GCA_905221635.1 Symbiodinium sp. CCMP2456 | reverse complement strand
TATATATATATATACATACGCATACACAAATACATGGTTTTTATAATCACGGGTATACTAGCAAAACATAGCAAAACACCACGCTCGGTTCCCGTTAGCAGGAAGTCCTTGACACACTTCCTGTGCTCTAACTTCCGCAGGCCCCGGAAGTCGTTCCGCGGAGGCCGGCCGATGCTTTATGTTTCGGTTTCAACTAGGGCCCTAGGGTTTAGGGCCGATGGTGTGTTGGATTTCGGGTTTTGGATGTTGGGTTCCGGATTGTAGGTTCAGGGAGCAGTGTTCTGTGCAAGTCAGACTCACCATTTTGGAGATGGATTTCCAGCGTCGTTTCATGCAGCCAGCACAAGACACTGTGCCAGATTCTGTTCGAAGGTGCGTCTCTGGTGCAGTACATTTTCGCAATGTGTAACACAACCTCTTCGTCTTCGTACATGGATCAATGTTCGGGAACCGAAAGGCTGTAGGTGGCCGAATCAATTTTGGTTATGAGGGGTGGTTTGAGGACTTCTGGTAGAGGTCCACAAAGTCCTCTATAGCAACTACTATAAAGGCTTTGAGATAGATAGACAGCGATGGGTTTCAAGAGACAGATGGTCACCATGACAGTTTAGGATTTAGGATTCGGGATTAAGTTAATTTTAAGGATCTAATTGTAGATTCCCCCTCGGCGACTCACACTTCACTTATGCAGGCTTGTACAGCTCAACACGAGCACCGAACATGAGTCTAACCCCTCTAAACGCATCCAGCTCCAAAACTCTGCGAAGGAACTGAAGTCTCTGGTCGTCAAGACGCTGGAATCGAACGGTCGGAACCCTGGTAATGCCCCCGCAGCCTATGACCCGAAACTCCGAAAGCCCTAGATGATCATCGACATACTTGCGCGGTTTTGGGGCTGAAAGATAGCAGAAGCTTTTGCTACAGTTCCGTTATCATATACAAGAACTACACCCTTATGAGCCTTGCACCCTGTATTCAATGCCCAGCCAGAACTTCGAATCGAGCTCTGAATCCGAAACTCTGGTTTAATATGTAACACGCCAGGGGAACAGTAAGGTCTTGAATCCTCTTTCAGGTTATACCTGCGGTGTAAGGTCTGGAGAGTCGGAATTTCAATCGTCGGCTTGAGGTTTCGTGTTCACAGTTTAGGTTCGAGGCTCAAGGTTGAGGATCTAGGCATCTAAGGGTTCAGTTTGGGGTCGGAGGTTTACGGAAACGGAAGAAGCGGGATCCAACTACTGCAACACGGACAGAATGCAAGGAAGCCTAGGTCCCCCCCACCTGCCCTCTGCTGAACTCTTACTACCCAAGAATTACTCAGGACCATAGCACGTGTGTTGAGGGTACCTTGAAAGGTTGTCGAGGGTCGCTTCTGACCCGCATCCTGGACCGGGGACTTAGGATCTTCTTTGTCAGAATCTAGAAGACGAGTTCGCTTGGCGGCCTCCTTTTTTGTGGGACATGCCCATCCTCCACAGACCCCTGTCCTGGCAGTGCAGCTTCTCTAAACTCGCATTTTTACTGGTTCAGTGATTCCTTTCAATAATTAAAGAATCCTATGGCTTGTCTACATACCGTAGCACCATCGCACCCTCTGAATCTCCGAAGTACCAAATAGGGTTTACAGCTAGGGTTTTCGGGTTTCCGCGTTACTCGTCCCGACGCTGATGGATATCCGCACAGGCGTTCTCGGACAGATTCGTGCAGAGCTGCGCGCAAACGTGTACAAGGACTGGGTGGATGCAACTTTATTTCTGGGGGGATTCCACAATGGCAGGACCAGGATGCGGTAGGATAAGGGCAACAAACGCAACCATGGTCCGAAGTGGCAGAGTTAATGAAAGCGGAATAAGAACTGCACCGAGTCAAGCTACGAAGACTAAGAGGTTCTTGCATAGTTTATTATCTTACCGGCCTATCCGGTTCAATTTAATCTCTCGGATCTCTTGCAGACCATGGTCTGTCAGTCAACTTTAAGTGCCGCTATCTGCCATGTCCGACGGCAGCTGCAGGAAGAAAAGGTGTAGTGTTAGCAGGGCGGCTTAGGGGTTAGAGGGGTGTTCAATCAACAAGGTTCAACAAGGAAACCGAAAAGCGTAAACACCTTCAAGCTCTAAGCTATAAACACCAGAGTTCCAAGCCCCGACAGCCAAAATCGAAAAGCCGTGGACCAGTCGCTCGCGAGCGACTTAGGGTCAATACGCCAAAATAGGATTAAATAGGGACCCCTTCAATCATTAGAACAGGGTTTTGGGGTATAGTAGAGTATAGCTCTCGTAAGGAACCCTCAGGAACAGCAATCATTAGTCATTCTTAAGGTCCCCATACTACTCCCAATGAGCTGGAGGCAAACTCCACAGCCCGAAACTGCATGCCTTCGCCTTCTCGAGCGGTCAAAGGGAGATGTTGCTGCTGCTGCTGCTGCTGTGGTTACTGTTTTTCCTACTGTCACAGCGGCTCTGGTAGCTCCTGCTCCATGCCAGAACGACCATTAAAGTATTTCTAGCTAGCTCTTCATCTTATGAGTCTCGCCCTTAGCCCCTTGCCATTGACCACACTAGTTCTTGCTTGGCGGCGGATTTGACCCTCCACAGGCCATCGACAACGACGATGACGTGGGGGCCAGTGGCGTGGTAAAGATTGATTAAGTGAACCTCTGATTAGAAATGTTCTTCTCTTAGCATTTGGATTAAGACGAAATCCTGATGCTGCAGCCCTTCAAGAAACGGGGTTTATCTATTCATCACGATATTCTTCCCGATAAGCATCGGAACCATGGTAGCCACCATGCACTGGACATAGTGCTCGTAGCCGTCCAGATCAACTCGTGCATGCAGGCTTGCAGGCTTTTGAATTACGGGGTAGGGCTGGGTTTTGGCTCGAGAGGACAAGTTTGGGCCATAATTTTGTCCTAGAGCATGTCGAACAGGCTTTCGGGTTGAGGAGCAGCTTCCGATCCTAAAACCGAGTCGCAGTGCTTAACACAGAATGAGTGGGGGTCATGCTTTTTCCCAGACTAGTACGTCAACCTATTAGCATGACAGGATCATCATGGTTTTGCTTTGGGTGATAGTTGCGACAAGTACGATGGTGATGATCAGTGTCATCTTGATGAGCGTTCTTCCTGCGATGTTTGCTTGTATCTGACTCGAGCACTGTTATGACGGTGATCCTGCTCTAGTTCTTGGCTTTGCTGTTACGGCCACAGGAGGTTCCATGCACGTGCCGGCTACGGTGAAGCCAAAAGGGCTCTGGACGTGTTGCGACCTATGCTGACTCAGACGTATGAAGCGCCAAGGTGGGTAGCAATCACCTCAAACCAGAGGCTCTAAATAGGCGCGCACATGCCCAGACCCTTAACCCTGCACCCTGCGCGTCGGCAAAGGCACGGTGGTACGCTCGGCATGGGCCTGAGCAAAACTGTTGATACTAATGTTGCAGGGATGCTAATGGAGGATTCTTTCGACGTCTTCAGACCTCTACAAACCCTGAACCCCAAGCGCTACACCCTAAACCCTAAGCCCTAAGCTTTAACCCATTATCCCTCAAACTTCTACATTTTATTGTCCTTGGCTTCGGCTCTGATCTTCAAGCTCGGACAGAGGGTTCAGGGTTTAGAGAGCACACAGCCCCAAACCCAGCCAGCTTCGCTAAACTTGGCCAAATGCAAGAAGAGTCGGAGCCAAGCACAACAGATCTCAGATTAGCCCCGAATCAGCTGAACACTGGGCCTGGACCCGCCACATGAGCTTCACTTGGAGACTCGGGCTGAACGCCCGAACAAGAGCTCCCAAACCACGGTGACCATTGGTGATCACCTAATCCCATTCACGGAAGCCCTAAAGCCGAAACCCGTAGGCTCCCTCCCATCATCCTCTGGCCCACAAGCTTTTCCATTACTCTTTGCGGTCCAGAAGCTTGGCTCAAGCCAGTTTCCTTGTTCTCTGAAGTCCCCCCCCGGCCGCGGCTCGGAGCCAATTGCGTCTCTTTGCTTGGAAGGTTGCACATGATGTGCATTCGTTGCTCTTTGTCCCGTGGCTTTCGGGACCGGTTGTTCGAGGTTGTTGGCAGGCTTTCTCAGGTTTGAATGAGTCCTCCTATTCCCTCGTCATCCCCACCTAGAAGAACTGGCTACTTGGCCTTCCCATATTTGGGCAAAGCTTGCCAAGGAAGACCTTTAGTCTTTAGGGTTTGGGATTTGGGGATCTGAATTTCCGGCTTTAGGGTTTAGGCAGCTTAGGGCTTTGAGGCAACTGCGGATTTGACGGCCTGAAGGGCGGCTCTCCCGGGGCAGTGTCGCGAAAGTACAGCCCGCGCTATGTTTGGAATTTGCCAAACTCCATGAACAGCCATAAGCGATTTCGAAGAATGGAGCACACGGAAGCACTGTACAAAATGGAATGCGTGGCCGTGGACAAGAATAGGGACGATAAAATATCAGCGGTGGGTTCCAGGATGTTCTCCACTTCCTGCGCCTGCTGGCTGCGGCGGTTGTCTTGCAACTTAGGGTTGCCGTATTCATGGGTCCACTAAACAAGGATCCATGTGAGGTCTGGTTGCAAGGTAGTCGTGGATGGAATCTGTAGGATGTCAGATGCTGAGTCGGGCTCGGACGGCTAGGATGAATGCATCCTGCACTGCTTGGCAGCTTGTGACAAGACCCTTTCAGTAGCTGGCCGCTGGACCGAATAACCACAACCTGCCATGCCAGGTAGGAAGCACCCCAAACCCAGCCAGCACCCAGAATCACTCTGAACCCGAGACAACGAGCCTCGACCCCAAACAGCCCTATCCACAAAAATCCTAAATCCAAAGCCCCCAGCCCGCAACCAAAAATCCTTCTAAAACCTAAACCCTAAACCCTGAACCCCTCAACTAAGCTCTATTAAACCTACTTCGAAGGCGTCCGCCCGCAAGCGATGTGCCAGAGTGATCTGCTCGAGGAAGAGGCAAGTGCCCTTGAGGAGCTTTGGGGTCCAGGGTTTCAGCGGATTCTAAGATTTGTCTATCTATCCGTCCGTGTACATATCTATCTACCTATCTGTTTGTCGCTCCATCGATCTAGCTATCCGCCCATCTGTCTACCCGTGCATATCCCTCGAACTGTCTATCTCTCAATCTATTTAGCTATCTACTTAATTCCCTATTTGTCTGCCTATCTATCTATGTATCTTGTCTATCTCTCTTATCTATCTCTCTATCTATCTATCTATCTCTCTATCTATCTATTATCTACTTATTATCTACCTATCTGCATCGGCAGATAAATAGGTGGATAGAGTGGATAGATCGACAGGTAGATCGCTAGATAGATAGATAGATAGATAGATAGATAGAGAGACTAGGTAGTCTTTTAGATACACAGATTAGACAGATAGAGCAGATAGATAGGGCAGGTAGATAATTGATAGGTAGATCGATAGATAGATAGATAGATAGATAAAGCTGCCTAGCTGGGTTGATAGGCGGGTAGAGGAGGGTTTGATTGTTAGATTTGTGGGCTTGCTAGATAGTTTAACAGATGGGTGGAGGGTTGATAGATAGATATATAGATAGATATATAGATAGATAGATGGATAGACAGATAAATAGATAAAACAGATATATATACATATATACATAACATATAGATAGGTAGATAGATAGAATATAGGTAGGCAGCTCGCCACCAACGAACTATCGATCTACCTACCTATCTAACAATCCATCTGTCTAACTGTCTATCCATATGTTTATCTGTTTGTCCATCTCTCTATCTATATGGATATATATATATATATATATATCTCTGTCTGCCTGTATGTCTGTCTGTCTGTCTGTTGATCTTGCTTGCCAACTAGTCTAGTCTATCTATCTGCTCTATCTGTCTAATCTGTGTATCTAAAAGACTACCTAGCCTCTCTATCTATCTATCTATCTATCTATCTACCTATCTATCTATCTATCTATCTGTCTATCTATCGTTCTATCTGTCTATCTGTCTGTCTATCTATCTACTTTCCTTGCCTTATTGAATTCTTTCTGTCTTTCTTTGTTTTCTATCTGGGTGAGTGCGCATAGGGCACCGTGTAGCTTTGCATTTCAAATCCAGGTATTGCCAAGGTTTTCTGAAAAAGCAGGCATTTGTCTAGCTGACTAACTGTCAATATTTCTATCTATCTACTCAGCTAGCTAGCCAGCCATCGAGCTAGCTACCGTATCTGTCTATTTATCTATATTTATGTATCTATCTATCTATCTATCTATCTACCTATCTATCTATCTATCTATCTATCTATTTATCTATCGGTCTGTCTATCTGCCTACCTACCTACCTGTCTGTCCATGCTAGATTCCTAGCTTTCTGTCCTAGCTTTCTACGCCATCTCTCCTGTTCATCCCATCTGCCTAGGCCTCGTTGCGATAGTCGATCCCGTGCTTGTCTGTGTTCTTGAGGCTGAGCTCTTCTCATCCGGCCCAAGGCGTTCACCAGGCCTTCGTCTCTGCTGAGCCCCAAGCCAGGGTTCGGGCTGAATATGCCCTGAAGCCTTCGAGGCATCAATGCGGTCCTAGCGAGATGGGGCGTTCATCGCGGTGGGTCGTGGGGTGTTGGGAGGGGGCGTCCTCGAATCCAGCTCCGGTTGTACGGGGTCACTAGCGGGCAAGAGTCCGCTTCCGCTCCAATGCAAATCTGTTGCGTGGTTATTGTCGTCATCATCAACATCATCATCATTATCATCCTCATCATCAGGGTCAAGATCAAAGCAAGGATGCAACAGAGCTCAATTCGCACAGTTGGCGATTTTGGAATTACATGGGGTCTCTGACGACTGTTGGAAAGTGCCCCGCCTTAAAGCTCAGTCCTCCGTTGTTAGCATAAAGGCCCAGGGTTACGCATGAATGCACGCCACCAGCACGATCAGCAGCATGTTTGATCATTGTACTGGCAGTATTGCTAGCGCGGCTGATGCTGATGATTCAGTGATGATGAAGAAGATCCTGATTACGATAGTGAGAAGTTGAAAGCCAACCCCAGCAGCACCGCCAATCGCCGTTGCACTAGTCACGACCACCACAAGCATAAGGACAAACTTGGGCAGACTAAGGGATAACAACATGTAGCAGCAGAAGGCACTCAAGCATTCTGTCAGAGCATGCCCGAGTGTGAACTTCAACGTACATGAAGCATAGACACAGAGCAGTAGGATGAAGCAGCACTCAGCGCAGCTGGCGAAGAAACGCTATGCTACTGCCTGGTGAAACCTCCGAAACCGCCAACCTCAAACACCAAACCCCGGACCCTGCAAAAGACCTTTCTGGCACAGGTTTTACACCGAAACAGGTGCAAAGGGAGAGCCTGATCACGAACCTGCCTCCGCTTCGAGACTTCACAATAGCTGTTTGTTGAGTTTCGGGCTTGAAGGGTGGGTTGTGATTCTGTGCAGGGATTGATGGTGCCAGCCTCTGGTACTAGCTGGGTAGGTAGCGTGGATCTGTTTTTGGTATTGGTCTTCGTGGAATGCTTCGCAGGTCGACCTTCGAAAATGTTCAACATTTGCTAAGGTGTAGACGCGGTATTCGGGTACTTTCTTTCTGGAGAGATTCGGGGGCGATTGAACCGCGATCAATTTCTGGATGTGGTCCTAAAATTTTTCATCATAAAAGACTATATCTGTCCAACACTTCCAAACCCTCTGAACCTTGTAGGGTATTTCCAAGGCTTATCCCTCAGCTTAAACCCTGATCCAATCTATCTAGGTTTGACGATCGAGGTTGCGGGGTGTTAGGTCCAGTGATTCCTACTGAAATGCCAATACGAATCCATCATTGGCAACCTCTAATGAACGGACATCGGACTTTTCGGGTTTTGGGGCTAGGCCAACTGATTCGGATTTTCGGAGTTGCAAACACCAACCCGCAATCCCGAGACGAGCGTTCGCTCAGGCTTGCAAAAGCATCAGGCTGCATCATAAGATGTTGTTGTGACGTTTGCTAGAAATTGGATGTGGCCACCTGATTATGTTGGTCTGCCAACCTTCTTCAGGTTCTGCTTTACGGTCTCGTTCGGGGGGGTCCCCACTGATCCCGGTGGGGTTGACCCGAAACCTTGGAAGGTCTGGAAGGCATCGTGCTCCTAGACCATAAACTCCCATCAACTCTGCACAGCCCTATGGGAGTTTCCGAAAATAAGGGGTACCTTATTGTGGGGTCCTTATAATAAGGATCCTCTTATTTAGGGTACTATATTGGGTTCCCCCATTTTCGGAAACTCCCCTATAGCAAAAAAGCGGTAAAGCCCTGCAAATCCTCAGAGATCCGAAGCCTCGCACACAGATCCCTCAGTGTCACGCCCCAGGTTGAACACAAGGCTGGGGCCTCATGGTTAGCCAGGACAAGGGGCAGATTGTCAATCTTCCTACGGTCCCCTCATATTATTGTAGTACAACAGAAAATATGAATACTGTGTTTTTCGTCGATCGACTTCCTGCGTAGCAGTACGAGTAGTGAGTAGTGGCTCCAATGCGAAGAGGGCTTAAAGGGTCTTTTTGGGGATTGCTCCCGCGGACCCGTCGAGCAATCCGAACAGGCGCTGGAGTATAGCATCCATGCTATAGTTGTGGGCTTGCATTTTCGGGTTTGAGTTTCGGGTTTAGGGCATTAGGGTTAAGTGTTTGGGCGCCGAAGACTAGGGCGGTTGATTCCAACAGGTCGGAGATTCGTGACTCCTTTGGAGCGACTTGTCTGCCATGAGCCTAAAACTTTGGACAACGTAAACATCAAGCTCTGACCAAGCCTGAAGTCACGAAATCCTACATCCTGGAAAGCTAAGCCCTCGAATCGCCACTGCTCAAACTCTACAGCCATGCCCAGGCTTGAAATCCACACCCCCAAACCCCGTGAATATCATTCAGTGCCCTAAACCCTAAACCCTAGTCATGCAGCGCTTGCAGCCTGGGCTTCAGCGGCCTTAAGCAGCATGGAGCAACCAACCCAAGCTGGGATTCCAGTCCAGCGACTAAACCCTAAACCCTAAATCTGAAACCCCCGAAGCCTGAAACCCCTCAACCCTGAACCCCAAACCTCAGCCCTTCGACCCTGGACTCTAAACCCCGTGCGAATCCTGCTGCAGGCTACATGTGATTCCGGAAAGCTCCAGCGACGACGACAACTCAGAGAGCTTCCTTCTGTGTAGCTCGATAGCATGAAAGCTATAGCAAACCATAATGACCTATAGCAAAGTTTACTAGAATAAATATGGGTAACAAGCCATCACAAATTACTATCTGCTTGCATCTTGTCTAAGATATTGAGGGCGGGTGGGTGAGTAAAGAACGTGAGGCTTCCTCTCGGGGTCCGTATGATCCGGATCCTACTATACTATTGGGGTCGAGAACGCTTGTGTTCTGAAACTCTGCTGTTCTGTCTGAGACATAGTATGCATTGTATTTATGTGTATATATATATATAGAGAGAGAGAGAGACTATACTAAGACAGTAGAGACCAGCATAGATTTATCCACACGATCGAAACCTCACGAACTTATACCTCTTCATGGGTACTCTTCTGGAGCAAGCCAGAAGTACATAAAGCCAACCTGCGAATGAAGCAAGTCGATACGAGCATCTTAGTTCCTAAACCAAAAAACCCTACCCTCATAAACGAGTAAACCCTAAATCCCAAACCCTCTAGCCGTAACCAGGAATCGTTGAACCCTTGGGACTCTTCCTCATGCTTCAGGCATGAGCGCGCTGGAGAACCTGCGAGGCGCGGCTGCGCTCTCACTCAGATTTAGGGTTGAGTTTTAGTGTTGCGGGTGTAGGGTGTATGGTACGGGGTATAGGGTTTGTACAGGGTTTGAACTTTTTACCATCTCTCGTGCTCTTTGTGTGGTCTTAGTCATAGTATGATGTTGACTGCACTCCCCAAACCCTAGAGCCTTTAAATTTGCCTTAAATTAATAATCTCTAACCTCAAAGCGGCGGATCTGCCAGCAATCAATGTAGCCTTGAATTCCTATAGAGTTAAGGTCGAACAGTTTTTGCTTGGCCGGGCTTTGGGTTCAGGGGGCTAGGATTGAGAGCCCGTTCTTTATTGAAGCTGGTTTAGGGGTTAGGGTTTAAGGTTTTTGTAAGGTTTTGGAAGCTAGAGTCTAGAGGATGCGTGTGTGTGTGTGTGTGTTTAGTATTGCAAGACTTGCATTCAGGTTGCCGCTTCCTACAATGCTAGATAGCTAAACCGCCTTGCATGGCTGATTACAGCTTTCTGCCTGACGGTGCCTAGAGGACGACCCATGTCTTTCGCGTCTAGATGAAGACGACTTGTGCAGCAGCAAAGCACAGCTTTAACCCGAAACCGCTTGAGCATTATCAGGCTGGAGTCAAGGGCAACCAACCCGCAAACCCGAAACCCGAAACGACCTCGTTTGTGCCTTCCTTGTCGGCTCCTTGTTTCAGAACCTCTCAGCCCTAGCCCTGAAGCGTAACCCTGAACCCTTAATCGCAACCCTGTCACGGTTTTGGGTTGCCTAAACCTTAATGGTGGTGTCCAGGCATGGAAATCTCCGAAGCAGACAGCCCCACACGAGTTCCTTGGTCGGCCGAAGCACTTTCCGAGGTCAGCTCCTAGCGGTTTCTTAAGGTCTACAGGCTTTAGGATTTCGGAGCCTGAGAACAATCAGAATCTTGTCTGGTAGGCTTCACGATGGGTCACCATTCTGGCGGAATTCTATTGTAACCCTTCAAAGGAGGCTCTAGCCCTAAACCCTGAACGCCCTAAATACTAAACCCCTAAACCCAACATCCCAGACCCTTGATAGAAGCCCTTGCAGAACCCTTGTCAAACCCTCTCCAAACCTTTGTGGAACTGCTATGGGTTCCTAGCTAGGCTCTCCATGTTGGCGCTCTGGGTTCTGCGTCCAAATCGCGGTCGTGGTATACCCCTATTTAGGGCTTGGAGCTTTTGCGTTATGGTCTTTTGGACGCTAGGGCTCAGGGCTCTAACTCTCCAGGGTTAGAGTTTAAGGGTTTAGGGTTTAGGGTTTAGGGGAGGTTGTTTTGGGTTCAGGTTGTTCTAATGCTGTCGAAAGATCACTGCATCTGATTAAGTCTTGGTGTCTTGTTATGCGCCATGGCTTGCACGACAAACAAGTCCGGTGGCTACATGGTTGATGCATAGACTTACTTTAAAGTGTGGCCTAAGCCCAGGCCCTAAACAAGACACTCAACACCTAACCCCGAAATCGTGCACCCCATATCCGATAAATCCTTTCAAAATCGAGCACTGCGCCGTCAACGCTGGATCCGAAGCACCCCTAAGACTCTTCCCCTAAACTTGAAATCCCAGACCCTTACCAGACCCTAGGACCGTCGAAGACCCTAAGTCTCCAACAGGCACTCCAAAACCCTAAACCCCCAAACCCCAAACCCTTTTGCCCTAAACCTGAATCTGTGAAGCCCTACACCCTAGAGCCCTAAAGAACCCCAAAAAAGCCCAGAACTCCCAGGAAAGCAGCTCTGAGGATCTCCAGGAGTTAGCTCCTTCGGCTGCACTTACGACCCGGAGCTCTCAAGGTGGAGGGTTTAGGGTTCAGGGTTTCGGAGGGCTTTGCGAGGTTAAGGGCTCTCTACAGGCTCTAAAACTGAGGCGTGTGTTTGGTCGTGATTGGTAGTTGTAGTGTTGCCGGTTGGAGTGGGCTCTCCACTCCACGTCGTAGAGGGGTTCTACAAGCGGGTTCCACACACTTCGAACCCCAAACCCCGCAAGGTTTACACGCTCCAAAGCCTTCGTTTGAAGCCCGTCACGCCAGCGTCAGCAAGAGCCAACAGCCAAGCATGGCTCTTTTTCAGACCCGAACTTACTCAGATTCGAATGCAATTTCAGGCTTTCTGTTCGGGTGGCGGAAAACCTTGAAAACTGCAGGCAGCTAAACCTGAAGCCCGGCCCCTGAAGACAAGTGTAGACTCTAGACATTCTGAATCCCATATCCTGCACCTTTGAGGGTTCCCCTAAACCCGGAATCCCTAAACCCAAATGGGGGTTTCCGAAAATAGGGGACCCTAGTATAGTACCCCAAATAGTAGGATCCTTATTATAAGGACCCCAAAATAAGGTACCCTAATTTTTGGAAACTCCCAAATCCTGTTTTGAGGAGCGCTCCGGAGCTAGGCTCCTTGGCTTGGTCTTGTAGGGTTCGGGAGGTAGGAAATTTAGGGATCAGGGATCTTGGATCAGGTTTTAGGGTTTGAGAGTTCAGGGCTTAGGGCTTTGGGCTTTCAGATTATGCAGGTCACAGGCCATTTGAGCTGAGGAGCTGCTCTTCCAAAGAAGTTCGAGTGCCCCCAAAACAGCGCAAACCATTCAGCAGGCGCAGTCTCGTGCACGCACGTATTGCATCCTCTGCTTCCGGATGTACTGCACACTGCAACTTAGAGGGTGCGCGATCGCCAGTACCTTAACGACTGTGAACATGGTGATGGTAATGGTGATGGACGACGGTCCTTGGTGTTATTCTTGTCATTAGCACCGGCATCGTCAGAAGCAGCAAGAGCATCATCACGAGCACGTGGCTTCATGTCATCTCGCTTCTTCCCACCGCAACCCGGAGTTTCTGAAACGGGAAAGCCGTCCCCAGCTTCAACTACTATGGCTTCCAGGGTTATAGACTTCCAAAGGAACCTTAGGGGGGTAAGGGGGCGGGGGTTGGGGGACTCTACCTGCTTCAGTAGGCTTTCTTACTAGAGACATTAAAGCCCCGAACCCCTGATCCTTGTAGGGATGACGGGCTTAAGCCTGTCGTTCCTTGCTTGAGGTTGAGGTCTCAGGGTTTGCATTTTGGCGTTTTGGTTTTGGGGCTTACCCTAAACACTAAACATACCTAAACACATATACCCTAAACCCTAACCTATAGGGTTTTGGGGCGCCCGGGTTGAGGCAGAAAGAATCCTTGGCAGATGCTGCTGCTGCCGTTCTGGCTGAGCTGTGCTCCCGTGGGTAGGGTGCGGCAGCGTCCGTCCGCTGTTTCCCCGTGGGGATTCATCAGCGGGGCTTACTTAGCCTACTTCAAGATATGGGTGGTTGTCAAAATTAGGGTCCCTTTTGGGGTCCTTATTATAATACGGCACCTATTATTTAGGGTACCCCAAAAGGGACCATTATTTTGACAACTACCCATATGACAATGATAAGCATCACCGGCATAACCACAATTCACAACGAGCTCAGCAGCTTCTTGACACCCTTTAAGACTCGCCTTGTCCAAAAGAATGGACTGCACATCAAGGGTCCGGGGAATCAGTGGTTCGAATTATACAAGTTTTCAGGTTGGAATACTATGCAATCGAATTTTACTTAGGGTTCCTCAGTACAATTAGTATCATAGCAATACCCCACAACCCTTCTTAATTGTTACGGCCCCTGCATCCATTGACTGGCATCTCGGAGTATATTGATGGTGTTTCGGGAGGGTTTCCAAACGACGAGAGCTGTAGGACCAGAACGCGGCATCTCGATACCTGTTCCTGCTCTAAATCTGTGGCTGAAGCGCTGAACTCTAAAACACAAACTGACATCCGAAAGCCAGGAACTTAACTAGCAACCCGATACGACGAAACCTGAAGCCCTGAACCCTGGCTGATGTAAGCTTGCTTTGTTCTATAAATGCATGAGGGGAGGAGGGTGCAAGCTTATGATCGCTTCAGGAACCCTGGCATAGATAAGACTCCTCCAGGACTCCTCATAGAATATGGTTTCCGGTGTAGGTAGGAACGTTGACGGGAACCATACTGTAGCCATGCAGCTTCGAGTGCAGTCTGCAGGCTAACATATGTAATTATTGTAATTCAATCGAAGGTCTTATGGTCGTTTGACGTCACCACTACTGCGATTTAAGCTTAATATCAAGCTTTTCCAAAACCAGACCCCTTCCCTTCAGCGTGGTAATCTTATATGGGATGACGGATTTGTTTCAAGCTCGTGTTCATGTTTTTTTCAGTCCTGGGCCTATGTGGTGTAAGGACTTAAATACACAGCTTCTTTCCCAAAGCTTTTGGAGTTTGCCAGCACTCTATTGCCAAGTGTTCCGATCCCGTCAAAGGGACCGCAGAACCTCTGGATCTGCACAGCCACGCGGCATCGGGGCAGTGGTCCGCAGACAGCAAGCTGAGGAGCGGATTTGACATAGCCATACACGCTTCTGAATCCTGTTTCCAAGAAGAGCCATTTCTTCCCTTTAGCTGACACTGACTCGTGTGTGGAACTGCGCCCAAGACCTAGGTTGCACATCTTGGTTGATCTGTGAATATGGAAACGATTCAAGAGACCTCAGGGTCCAGTGCATCATGCTTTAAGCCGGCCCTATTGCACACCGCCGGCCCACGCTCCCAGAGCTTAATTTTGGGTTCAATGTTGAGGGTTGAGGGTTTTGAACACCGCAGCGTCTGAAGCTCGACCTCACTGCTTGCCTGCCCCTTGACCATCCGATGCAGCGCGAGAGCGATATTTAGTTTCCTAAGTTGGCACAGGTTTTCCCTGGCACCTTTTCTTGCCTAGTATGCCTACAAAGGCTTTCCCCAAATTACCGGTTAAAAGAACTAAACCCTCAACCCCTAGGCTGCTAATGTAACAACGGCAAACTCTCTTGGCATCCAGGTTAGGGTTATCCAATGAAACTTTAGGGTTTACGGTTTTTTCATGGGTCCCTGAAGCCTAGAACCTAAACCCTAAGCCGATGGCACCTGCCCTTTCGTACTCCACGCAGCCTTTCGGAGAGAAGGTCTCAGTTTCGGTGTGGACCCTTCAGGGCACCAAGCTTTAAAGGAGCCCTATTCGAATTATTAAGGCCTTTAGGAAAGCCCTGCAGCACTGAGAAGAGATCTTTATAACACGAGGATGCTTAGGAGAAGGATGCCCTTGAGGAGCCCTGCGTAGAATCAGTGGCTCAGCCAACAGTTGTCCAAAGAGGCCTTGAATGCGGTCGTTTGGGGGGGCTTTGAATGGGGGTCTGCCTAAACCCTGAACCCCTATGCCTATAATCTTTGAACCAAGGACCGCGGGACCCCAACACCTGTCAGCGGGTCAAGACTCCCAAAGCCCTTCCCGACCCTTTCCAGAGCCTCATCCTTGCTAACGCTGTAATGCAGGGTGGCTGATGTGATGCAGATTCATGGAGCCTGAAGCATTGCGTAGAATTCAACGAGTGTACCAAGGCATGTTGACATCCTGCTGCGAAGGCATGCGACCACAAGACCTAGTCGCTGCCCCTTTCCGAGTTTCCATCTTGTTCCACGCGGCATACCCTTTGCCAGCAGTCAAAGCAGTAGAACTACTACACTTCGCCATTAGTTGCGAAGCTAGCTGCAAAAGTTGGCGGCTGGAGGGGATCCGAACAGTGGTTTTTGCCATCTCGTGTTCTGGAGTGCTGAAATCTTCATGTACAGATGAGATGCTCCACTCCGTCCTAGCATGGTTCTGTGCTTGACCCCGCGGCCTTGGGTGCAAACATGCGAGGCAGCTCTTGTTCCAAGACCTCCGCCTACTACCTTTAGGTCATCATAACATCCGGCAGGAAGCCTTCACCAAGTAGGTGGCTCCTTTGCAATTTTAGGATGCGGGGCTTTGGGCGAGCTTTAGGTTGAAGCATCCTCTTTTGACTTTTGGGTTGCGCTGTTGGGCTAAATTATGGTTACTTGGCGCTTGCATTCGGCCTAGGTTCCGAGTCCTGACTACTATTTGGGCGTGAGGCTTCCAGCAAAGACAGTTCACAAGCTAATACGCTGGTCATACTCATACTCATAAACTCGTACCAATCGAGATACCAATTTTCTATAAGTTTTAATAATTACTAATACCACTCATGCTAATGCATACTGATACGAAACACAGTAATTACTAGTATGCCTTAAAGTCTTTGACCCGGATTCGACTTCATGGAGTCCTTGCTGGTGCACTTTTGGTTGCCTCGGAACTGTTCGCAACATTTGACGTTCTGGTCCGCGCTTGGGCGTGCCCTGGAGCCAGGTGAGCCGTGTCTTTGGGAGTCCGGTAGATGCATGCGACCATATCGAAGCAGATATATTCGTCGTAGTCGGGACTCGTGGCGGTGGCTCTGTTCTTCTTCTTCTTCTTGTAGTTGTGGTGGTTGTTGTGGCCGAGGTGGTTGCTGTTGCTCGAGACTTTGCAGCTTCATTCCGGAGTCCGGTCCGGGGAAGTCGGGTTTGGGCTGCCAAACCGGTTCAGGGGGGTCGTAATACAAGATTCTGGGCCATAGAATATGAATGCCCGAAATCGTGTCTGAGTTGCCTAATATGACTGCCCGAAATCGCAAAACCCGAGTCTCGGCTCACTCCTTGGGTGCCCTGCGCGTCCTGTGTCCTGGCACAAGCCGTTCGACGACCGCAGGCAGTTCCGACTCCAGAGTTGCTGTTGGTACAGAAAGGGTTTAGGGCTTAGGGTTTAGGGTTTAGGGTTTAGGGTTTAGGGGTTTAGGGTTTAGGGGTTTAGGTTTTAGGGGTTAGGGCTTGAACCCTAAACCCTAAACCCTAAACCCTAAACCCCCAAAGCCAAAACCCCAGACCTAAACCCTGCAAACCCAACAGCGTACTTGCAGTGCTCCGGTCGCACACGCTGGCGGAGAATTCCAAAATCTCGGCACGACCGGCCATGTACAGCACCGGGGGTAGCCCGAAGGACAAAAAAAACAGCTGAGTGTATGGCGGGATGCAGGGTTTACGACTGAGAGAGTTTCTGGAATTCGTGTCATAAAGACGGAGTCGTAGCTGTGTCAAAGTTGGTCGTTTAGGGGAGTAGGGTTTAGGTCTATATCACTTGGGTATCATTCGTTTGTTATCCCAAAACTCTGAAACCCTGAACCTTGACCCAACATTGCTTAGCGTGTTTTACGTGGTCTTAAGATTAGCAAAGCAACACCCGGACATGGAAGCCAGTCTTGCCGAAACTGTGACCATTCATGCGAAGCGCTTCCCTGAAAGGCTGTTGCCGAGACACCCGCAGTCTCAGGTCCGTGGCCGCCCCACACAGCTCTAGACATACCCAGACCCTAAACCCTAAACCCTAAACACTACACCCTAAATCCTAAACCCCAAACCCTGAGCCCGGAAGTCCTGTAGAATAACAAGCCATGGGCCTCTTGCACAACGAAATGGTCAGTACTCTGAGGAAAAGTTGAGGAAGTCACCGGCTGGGCAGCTGATGGCGGAAATTGCCGGGGCCTCGGAAACCCTGAATCTGCTGGGAATTGTGGTCATTCCGCCGATTTGAACCCGAAGCCCGAAGCACTGATTCTGAAGCGTGCGAACACTGAAAGCCGGGAGCCCCGAGATTTGGATCCGATGCCTCGTTCCTCGATTTAGGAGTGAGGGTGCAGGGCATGGGATGCCTTGTTGGGTCCAAAACTGGATCTAGGATTTGGGGGTCAAGTTCAGTGTTTAGGGCTTTAAGCTTGGAGCCCAAGTGTTTACAGAACATGTTGCCATGCAAGGTGAGTTGGGTCCACGTCCAGCTTAATTTCAGGAGTCGGGCATAAAGCGTGCATCCCGCCATGCCCAGATTGACAGCAAAGTCGCTGGTAGGAAAGATGTGATGACGTCGAACTGAGATGGGCCCTTAAGCGATACACAAAACTCGTGCACTCCGCCGCCCTTCAGTGTCGCAGGCCACGGCACGAAGCCCAGCAGTGCCGACATACATCAGCCCCGAATGGAAGCTTTGCATAAATTCCACGACGAAGTTGAAAGTGTTGAGACGAGCACGAAGTCCACCGCCACCCCCGTCCCCCGGCCGCCTTCCACCCCCAACCCGTAGGAGATACTCAAAACCACCCTGGTAAGGTGGCGGAGTTCTTCGAATTCTACCAATTCAGGCTTTTGCTGCTTGGGTGATTTCGTAAAAATTATAGGCCTTATCCGGACGGCTTTTAGCATTTTAGCTCGTTTCTTGACGGCAGCGGTGTGTGTCTGCCTAAGCTTGCGCCCGCCTCAGTTGCCAGTCGCTCGAGCCTGAAAAGTTGTAACACAGGGCAGCTTTCGGTGTGGATTTTAGGGGCCTGCAGTAGACTAGGGCTCTGGAGTAGGTTCCAATTTATTGTCATAGTCTTATATTCTTATACGGGAAAAGTATTGGTGAGGGCTTCAAGACAGGATAAGGATTTTCTCAGGAGCTTGGGGGAGCTTGGAGGCGTTTTTGCTTCTGTGTCTATCCTCGGTGAAGGCTTTGGGTGTTATGTAGGGCTATTCTGGGTCATTCATGTTTCAGGCTTTTGGTTTCGGTGTTTGAGCATAACACCTGTGAACTGGACACCAGCGCAGCCGCCAGCTTCGACAAATAGACTCATTCAGCCGAAGGGGGAATGCAATCCTCAAAGGGTTAGATGGTGTTTATACTACCTTGGTAATTATACAGTTTTTCTACTTTGGTAAACCCAATCCAGCACCAGTACTATCCATCCGTTGCTTCCTCCGGAAGTGTGGCAGGACTCTGGGCGTGTCCAGGGTCGGGTTTCCCCTTCTGAACTTTGGGCTTCAGGGTTCAGATGCGTTCGGGGGTTTAGGATGAATCGTTGGGTACATAGAGGAGCTTGTTACAGCAATACAAGGCCTCACCCTCCCGCACCCGGCGCTGTTTCAAATTTTCAAGGTTTTGGGATGTATTTGTTTTGGGCTTCTGCAGCTGTACCTTAACCCTAAGTCCCTAAGCCCTAAACCTGAAACACGAAGGCCGAAGCGCCGCCAGCCAAGCAACGTGGGAATGTTCTTACGTGGGTTTTTTCAGGGGTGGTACTGTTTGCATTTTAGGGTTTAACCTTTCTGGGTTAACATTAGGGCATTGGGAGAGTTTGTCTAGAGCTTCGGTTCTAAACGCTTTGAACAAGTTTGGAGCCCTTCTGGCAACCTCGTGAAACAGGAAGCCCTGTACCCCAAATCCGAAACCTTCTTGGGACCAACCCATCATGCCCCCCAAGCCGGCAACTTGCCTGAACAACGTGCCGTGTTCCGAAGCCACGAACCGCTCAGAATACGGTATTTAGTTTATGAATCTGCATATGCCTATGATAACTTGTTTGTTTGTAGACCTGCCTATCTGCAACCCCTAAACTTTTCGAACCCTGAAATTCTAAGGTCCCAAGCCCTGCACTTTCACCCTCAACCACACCGAAAAACTCGAAGTGATAAAGGAGTTATGGTGTTTATGCTCCTCCGAAGCTTGCAACGCTCGCCGAGGTTGGGCCCGAGTTGAGGTTGATTTTCTTTCAGATTCAGGGCTTGGTAGGCTTTGGGATTTAGGGTTTAGGGAAGTTTAGGGCTTAGGGTTCAGGGGCTTTGTATCCTTAGCCTTTCGGGATTTCGGGTGTAGGGTTTAGCCCTCGAGCCAGCCGTTTAAATTTGCAGGAAACCCGGCATTGCCATGACAAGCTCACTTGGGAGTGCATCCGTTCCACATGGCACCCAGGCCGCATCCATGGGCCAACCATTATGAGATAGTTCACTCAGACCAAATCCCAGGTCAGTTTCGCATACAAAACACCGAGGGCATTTTGGGCTGTCTCACGCACATCAGCTGCACATGCCCAATCGTTGCGAATGTTCATGAAGTCTTGAGCCTACCAGCGAAGTCGTCAATGCTGACAAACTCTGTGGCTTCGTGCACCGAAGCGGGCCTCAAGATTTTGGGTGCATGTTCCCGCCCGGTTCGAACAGGATTTCGGGTCTTTGTGGAGCTTTAGTGTTCTAGTGTTGAGGGTTGTAGGGTTTATTCTCTTAGGGTGCAGCCTGTCGGGTTCGAGCGTTTGGGCGTTCGAGGTGGACCGTGTAGGATCTCGAAGTGTAGTGCTTCAAGATCGAGTCTGGAGTCTTAGGGCGGGCTTTAAACGTTGGGCCTTTGTTGCAGAGTCCCTCGGGTAGAGTTCTTTGCGAATGAAGCAGTCTTCAAGCATCACCACGACCAGCCACCATCATCATGTGAATTATTCTCTTCAGTATCACTGCTGCACCAGCATGAGCGGTTTGATGCATCGCCGCCATCATCATCGCTCTTTCGTGATGTCCATCATCATTGCCATCATGATTGGTAAACTTTGCATCGCCATCATTTGCGCAGCCACCGCCAGCAGCACCGCCATCGCGATCATCAGCATAGCTACCACCATCAGCACCATACACCATCGTCACTATCCAAGCATTGCTACTGAGTGGAAGGCTGTTTTTGCACTCGTCGCGACACTGCTCGACGTCTGTTCCGGGTTCTGTAAGCCGCGTCTTCGAGCTCTTTGAACGGAATCTCGGCACGAAATCAGGCTCTCTAGAGCTTTACGGACAGCTAGGGGAAAGGAGTTGAGGGGTTTACAGATTTCGGCTTTCTGTGTTCGGGTAGTATTTTCGCCAGGAGTTGCAAAGAAGTGGATGCCTGCACTCAGGACAACCCCAGTTCAGCTCAACCTGGCAAGATGGATTTTGAAGTAAGAACGTGGCAGGTCTCAACTTTATACCATCTCGAAACCTTCATTGCAAGCCCCGAAGTCTTGACTCTCTGAACACCCACTGCTTGACGACAAATCCCTAAAGGCCTCTCAGAGCGAGGCATGGGAAGGGCGACTACATCGGCGAAGATGTCTCGCAGCTGGAGCATGCCCTGCAAGCTGCGGACTTGGCCCACAGGCCTCCAGCGATCCACCCAAAGCGCGAAGCTGTAACCCGGAGCCCCCTAAACCCCAAGCCGTAAAGCCTAAACCCCAAACCCGAAGCATCCCTTATGTCTCGAAGCTTTGAACGCACGAACCCTTAGCGCCCTAAGTTCTCGACTCTGCACCCAAGGCCCGTGGGCTTCAAACCTTTCAGTCCCGACAGCCCTGGAGCCTGATAGTAGCCCAAAGCCACAAACTTTTGAGAGTGGAACGCCGTGGCGTACCATACTGAAGCTTTTAGGGCTCAGGGTTTTAAGGGTTTTAGGGTTTAGCCCTGAAGCACGGAACATCAAAGCGAAATAAAGCGCCTTGGAAGCAAATGCCAAGCAACAGACGTCCAGAAGGACAACCCGAGGACGAGACTAGACAAACAGAACCCGGTCGGACTATGTACTATAGGGGCCTTAACAATTACCTGTGCTACTTTGGGGGGTTCAATATTACAGCTATAGTAGAATGTACTCCAAAACTAGTCTACTTACTCAGGCCCCGCATTAGTTATTTCCATGTTAACGCAAGCATATGGATAGTTCTTTAAATTAGGGTCCCTTTTTCGGTCCCCCAAATACAAAGTACGGCACCCTTGTGGAAAGGACTCTTTCCATGTTAGCAAAAACTTATGCAGGTCAGGTCATGGGTTAGAAGCAACACTGGCAGCTCTCCTCCACGACGTGGGACACCTCTTGGGCCCCTCGGTGGTTTATGGCAAAGGTGTGAGTAAGGGGGGTTAGGAATCTGGGGTTTAGGATTTGAGAGTTTACGGCTGCAGATGACAATTTTGGGTTTTAGGATTTAGGTTTGGGGGCATTTCAGGTTTCCGGCTGCGGGGTTCCAGGATGTACAGCTTAAGGGATTTACTTCGTAGTAGAGCAGACAACCTTCAACCCTTTCGGGAGACTGTACTCCCTGTATAATATAATCCCAACGCTTAGCCTTTGGTTCCCCTAGGATACTGGACAAGTCAACCCTAAGCCTAAAGTTGCCCTGAACCCCTAAACCCATAAAGCCCATAAACCCCTAAACCTTGAACCCTAAACCCTAGGGTTCTAGGATTTGCATTCCAGGATTGAGGATTGGAGGATTTGAGAAATTGGAAGCTCGGGGGGTTGGCGTTTAGGGTTCACGGTCTAGGGGTTTTTCTGAAGTTTTAGGGGTGTAGGGTTTAGGGCCAAAGTTTAGGGTTTCTAGGGGTTTAGGGTTCACGGTTTAGGATTTTTTGGGGGGGTTTGGGGGGGCTTTAAGGTTTCTAGGGCTCTAGGGTGGGACCCAAGGCACGGAGGACAAGTCGCATGCCAGAATGGGCGATTGCGGAATAGCCAACCATGAGACTCGGGCCGCATTGGATACCCCTAAATCTTAAGCAAAAATCCGAAACTCGAAATCCTATACCCAATGGGACTCCTGGCGCAGGGCACAGGCAACTTCAGCTCATTGGAGTCTTGGAGAAGAGAGTGAGGGGGAGAGATAGAGCAGTAGTAGCAGTAGTAGCAGTAGGAGTCGTGGTAGCTGCAGTAATGGTAGTGGTAGTAGTGGTGGTAGTGATGGTAGTGATGGTAGTAGTAGTCGTTGCTGTACTGCAGCAGCAGTAGTAGCAGTAGTCGTCGTCGTAGTGTAGTAAAGTAACTTAGGAGCAGTAGGAGGAGGGGCCGCAGGGGGAATGTTAGTAGTAATGACCGCTCCTCAACTAAGTCGACTCTACCCCATCAAGCCCGGCAAGACACGCTACTCCAAAGAGAACCTACCCTGATCCTGCACAGATTGTAGGCCTGTTGTCTGTTGGTTAGCTTAGGAGGTAATCCTAAGAAGTCACTACATGTTTGGGTTAAGGTACCTGCGCAGCATCCTGAAACTTATCCATGTCAGGAGAACTTGGGTGGCGAGTGGCTCGCCGGCCTAGGCTGGTGTCAGGATTTTGAGTTTGACTTGTGGAGTTCTTGGAATTGTAGCATTTGGGGTGCCAGGTCTGGTGTGTCGTGGCTTGTGGCTTGGGTTTGTAGGATCGAAGGATTCAGGGCTTTCGGGTTTATGAGCGATGTAGGGTCAAGGGCTTACATAAGGTTTAGGGCTTCGGGTTTGGAGCCTGTGTCCTCGATCCGAAAACGATCCTTTCTGGGGTCAAAATCTCAGACTGTTCACAGGCTTCTCTCCAAGAGTGTGCAAGCTCGTCTCCCGGCATGTGGATGCCAAGCGATACCTCTGCGCAGTGAACCAGGACCGTGCTTCTTAGTTTGGTCAGCACTTCGGGTTGCCAACAACCCCACTCACTTGTCAAATTCCCTTCTCAAACCCAACACAAATCCGTAGCCTCTACATAGAAAGTTCAATCAGCAGTGATCTGTTTGTAAACTGCTTCCACAGTAAAGTTTAGACGGTTGTGCCTCGGCACAGCAGACCCGCTGCACCCCACAAGGTTTGGGTTGGAAAAGGCAAAGCCGGCATAGTCTTTTGCTCTGTCGCTGGTCTGGTCTGGGCTAAGGTGAACAGAAAACACTGGATGAATAACGACGAGCATTGCCACGACCAGCAATCTTTTCAGGAGTATCACGACACACTGAGTTCTGCTTCAAAGACGACCCTGAACCTTGGCTGGTTTGAGGTCTGAGGTGTGCAGAGCGCCGTAACTCCATGTGCCTTGTGCGCATGGCCCCTGACAGCATGATGGAAGACCCAGAAAGCGCAATGCCAATGGTGCTTCGCTCCCAGATGCTAAAGAGTCTACTGTTCCAATGCTAAACCCATCGTCTAGCTGTGCCGCCTCGACTGTGTGCATGGATATGAACTTCAGCGTGGGCTGCAAGAGTCACCAGGCATTGCAGATCTGTACAACCTGCATAGTGCTAACTGTTGCTTAGGCTCCTCGTGATCACTTTGTTTAGGTCTGCGTTTTTGGAAGCAATTCCCAAACCCTATAAAACTCAAGTCCCTCCAACAAAACCCTCTACTCTATACCTTCAAAATCCTGCAAGAAGACACGACGTCCTTCGATGTGAGTGTCCTCAACCCAGGATCCACCAGGGTGGACCCATGACCCAGGAGGCGGACCTAGGGGGGTTTATCAGCATGTACATGTAAGGGCGCTGTAAGGTTGCAATTTAAGGGTTGCTTCAAGTTCGGGTTATGGGCACTGTATAGTCGTTGTTCAAAGGATCTGCCCCCAGCCTGGCCATCGGATAGGTTCGCTTTCAAGAAATAGTCGGGTCTGCTAGTATGGAAGTACGTATCGGAACTGTTTCGAAGTCTTGCGGATCCTCCCGGGCCGAAGCAAGTGGTGAAATCCAACTTGTCAAACTGGGCAGGATGTTCTGCATAAGGGTATCTATAGCAGACAGGCTTTACTGCAACAGGGGGCCCAACATGACACAGACAACATCCCCCAGTAGAAGTTCTGCCTGCTTTGCATCCGACGAAATTTGGTAATAGCTGCACTAAAACTAGTTGATCTCTGGACCTTGCAGCGAAGCCCTGTAATCCAAGCTTCAACCCCTCGTCGCTTGCGCAGGAGGCGAAAGCCTTCGAAGAGGAGGTGCAGAGAAGGGACACTTAGCTCGATGCCCCGAGCCCAATTTTGAGCCTTGGGATTACGGGGTTTCGGGCTTGGGGCTTAAGCCGGAGCATGAGGCTAAATAGTCGACTAATAACAAGTTGGCACCCAAACTCTGTCTCTTGCGGCTGCGGGTACCCCACACGGAGCCCTGGCAGAAACTTTTGGCCCTCATGCATGGACACGCATACCCAAACGCTCAAACCGCAAGCCCGCGAACCCTTGTCCCAAGCCCATGCTGAAGCTGCGACACAGCATCAAGTCCTAGTTCCAGGATGCAAACAGGCTCAAGCGGTTCAGGCCTCGAGTTAGGCATGGTTTAGGGCCGTTTAGGGTTGAGGGTTTAGGGCTTACGTATTATATGTAAAATGTATGTATGTATGTGTGTGTGTATATATATATAATTATCGATACATCTCTCTCTCTATATATAAATATAGATAAATAGATAAATATATATATATATATATATATATATGTACATACACAGTATGGCAAGTATGGGGATTTCCCTAAATTAGGGCCCTTTTTGTCCACCAGGAGCTCTTCAAGCTGATCCTGGCAATGCGCCGGTGGGATGAGGCAGCCAAGGCAATCCACCCGCACTGCTGCTACAATTTCTGTTTAACAATGCCAACAATAGTACCAAAAATAATAACAATAATAATAGTAACCATAATAGTAGTTGTAATCCTAATAATAATAATAATACCAATAATAATAATGATAATAATAATAATAACAATAATAATAATACTAGGAAGACTTCGACTGCAACGGCAACTGATGCTGCATACTCCTTCCGCTTCCACTAGTGCTAAACACCAGGCAAAGTCTGGGTGAGGTTTATGGAGCTTGGGGGTGGAGGTTTCGGGACGAAATCTACGGGTTTGAAGCACTGTGCCGGGATGAGACTAGCTCTCTTTGATGCTGGGTTGCTTAGGTCTGACATGACAGAGCAAATGCCCCAAAAACGCTATTCCCCCAGCCTTAAACGTAACCCCAAGCTCCAAGCTTGAGCCTAAGCCCGGAATCTAAACCAAAACCCTACAACCGAAACCAAAGCCCTTGACACCCCTAGCGAGCGCACGCCAGGTGAAGGGGAAGAAGGTCCCAGAACTCGACTCTGAGAGCAACTTTCAGTGGCTTAGGGTTTAGGGTTCAGGGTTGAGGCGTCTAGGGTGAAGGGAGGTACGGTAACACGACTATTCAGGGGTCGAAAGAGTTCTGGGCTGCAACATAGCAACAGCGGGTGAGTCGCGTGGCGTGACTTTGACAAAAACAACTAGCAAACACGAGTCGCAGAAATCACCATAGCCATCATCATGCTGGCAATAATACTTATGCAAATTACAACAGCACCCGCTAACGTGCAAGACAATTTGTTTGATCACCATCGTCACCTATGATTCCTAGATTGGTCAAGCAAGTGTGGCTACAAGTCGCACTACATACACCTATGGCAAGAACAAGTGTAACAGCAACAGTGATAGTGCTCGGTTGACTTTGTGGCAGCATGTTTTGTTTTAAGCTTTGGTAGTTTGCTGATTTATGTAGTAGAGCAAGTAACCTTTAAACTTGTAGGGCAAGCTCATCCCTATATCACTCCGCAAGTTACTCCTTAGTTCCCCATGGAAACTGGACAACTAGAAGCTAGAACTTGAATGCACGCCCCTCAAATCTGGTGTTTGACGTGGCCGCTGGCAAGCATCAGGCCTTAAGCCCTGAACTAGAAAGTCGGTTTGAGATTCGATCTGGCCGCTTAGGCTTTGAGGTTCAGGGTTGAGGGATCAATGTCATCACGTTGAAGCTGTGCACCCGCGATGCCACTTACTGCTTACTACAGAAAGTTACGATTTACCTAGGCACTCGTACCTTCATGGAAAACCTTGATAAACAGCAAGCCTCACACGAGAGAATGGGCCAACAGAGCGTGTCTGCCAGACTTGAGTAAAGGAAATCACCGCGCGTCTTTGCGCTCTTGTTCAGCAGCAAAGGTCTCAGGCTCCGAAGATAGAAATGAAGAAGCAAATGAGTTGAGTGTGTGTATCCATACGGGTATGTATGTTTGTATGTATATATATATATACATACATATATATATATGTATATATACTTACATACATACATACATACATACATACATACATACATACATACATACATACATACGTGCGTGTTAAGTCTTCGTATTGCGGTGTAATGTAAGAGCCTGATTAAGAAGCCTTCTGCTTCACGGTTGCAGGTTTCAGGCTTCATCCCCTTGTGCCCTAAACCCCAAACCTGCACCCCGTCCAAACGAGTCAGGGTAGGAGGCTGCTTGCATGTAAATGCTACAACGTCCAGAAATACGAGTATAAAGGCGGGTAATGTATATATATATATATATACACGCATGCACATGCACATTTACACGTGTATACATATGCATATATACATAGTTTCAGATGTTCATAGGCATGCATATAGTCATCTAGTCATATGGCCTTACACTCATATACTCAAATGTTCATGTACTCATATAACCACGTATATATATATATATATATACACACACAGAAACGAAGATATGTGCATGTGCGGAGTGAGTCAGTGAGAGAGAGTGAGTGAGTGAGTGAGTGAGTGAGTGAGTGAGTGAGTGAGTGAGAGTGAGTGAGTGAGTGAGTGAGTGAGTGAGTGAGTGAGTGAGTGAGTGAGTGAGTGAGTGAGTGAGTGAGTGAGTGAGTGAGTGAGTGAGTGAGTGAGTGAGTGATTGAGTGAGTGAGTGAG
>CAJNDV010007657.1:15035-25399 GCA_905221635.1 Symbiodinium sp. CCMP2456 | reverse complement strand
TTTAGGGTTTAGGGGTTGGGGGGGGGACATGCTAGAGTTTAGGGTTTAGGGCGTATTATCTTGAATCTTTATCACAGTGTGTGAAACTGCTATGTCATGTTCGATGATATCATATCGTAGTATACTATATCACAGTTATATCTACCATACGACGTGATATTATACTGTATTTTATATGCTGTATTAGGTCATCTGACATAAAACCCCACCAACCCTGAGTCGGTGGCTCTGAAAGGGCTTCATACATGCTCTTGCAAGACCTTTGTGAGGGTTTGATAAAGACCTTTTGAGGGTAAGGGTTCGTGGGGCTGTAACAAGATTTCACAAGAGTCGATCAGAGTTTTCGTAGGTTTGTAGAAGTGTTGAGGCGTCGAGGGTTTTGGGGTCTGTAGGTTTGACAGTATCGGGTTTGTGGACGTTTTAGGGCTCAGTTGCAGGATTGAACCCTAAACTCTTAAACCCCACCCAAACCCTAGGTAATGTCGGGTTGAGGGTCGCAGGGCATGTAAGTTTCAGGGCTTGGGCTGAGGGCTTGAGTGAGGGTTCATCGGGCGGCATAGGGTTTAGTCGAGGGTTGAGAGCTGAAGATTGTGGAGTCTACAGCTATTTGCGCTTGGGGTTGGAGGTGTTTAGGGCTTTACGATTTGAGGTCTATATAGGCCTTACATGGGGCTTCCAGGTTAGAGGGTTCGGGGTTGGTGTTAGTGATTAATTAGGTCCGGTCGGCAACATAAACCCCTAAGCCCTAGACCCTCATCCCGAAATTTGTGATCTCGAGCCTTGCAGGTGGCTTTGGACGCCGGCTTGGCCCGCGTCCACTCGGACACCTCCATCCTCGAACAGCTCATCAGCAGGGGGTCTTGGCCGAGGGATTGAGGATGTGGCGCTTGTGTTTTGGGATGTAGGTTTGTAAATGGTTTGTAGGGTTTTTCTGCTTAGGCCCTAGACTTGGGTTTTTCTGCCTTCAGGGATGCGCGGCGTTTGGGGCTCGGCTGGAGTTATCAAAGACTGTGGTCCGAATCCAGGGACATGTGTCTGCGCATCACATCAACTTCTTAGAGTTTGGGGCCTAGGGCTTTTCTCAGAGTTTCTATTGAAGTTTCTGTTTAAAAGCAACTTTTTATACAGGTTCAGGGACGGTAAGGGAGTGCACTACAAATATTCGCTCAAAACCATGATCCAAAAGCAAGCCCCCGAAACCAACCACCACTCCCCGCTTCTAAAGCCTGCAAACCCTAAACCCGACTCCAGAACCCTCTAATTTGACTGCGAGTGTGGAATCCCCCCGGCATAAAACACAAAGAAGCAGATATGGAACAGATCGGCTGTCTTCACACACAAGAGATCGGACATGGAACACGTCATCAACATTCCACCCCCTTCCCCCCACCACACCCACACCCACAAGAGGAAACCACAAGGCAATCCTTTAACCGAGCAATAATAATATAGGGGTTTGAAAACTTGTTTATATGGTCCCAAAGTCTCTATTCCTGGGGGGTTATAGTACAATGTACCCCAAGACCCTTCCATCTTCAACATCCGTACAGCAATAAACCCTTATGCTAGCCCCTGTAGTACCCCGTTTAAGCCACACCTTTTATAGATGCAAACCCTCCCCCGAGCCTCTACTCGTTTAAGGGCCCGGTATTTTTTCGCGAGAACAAGGCCTTGCCTCGAGCATGGCGACTACAAAAAGCCGGGAGCTTGAAAGGGGTTGCCGGCTCGCCTCGAGAACGCCTTTTGTTGTTAGGTTTCGGGTTTACCCTAAATAATAGGTGCCGTATTATAATAAGGACCCAAAAAGGGACCACAATTTTGACAACCACCCACGTAGGATTTAGGGCACAGTCTAGTTGTTTTTTAGGGGGGGGGGTCCTTCTGTTGAGGGGAGTCGGAGGTGTGGTGTTGAGGTGTTGATTCTTGTTGTTTTGGTCGTCTTGGGTGCTTTGATTCCGGGTTGGTGGGGCGAATTTGGGCAGAGGTTTGAATGCCTAAACACCCGATGGACAGCAAGTTGCTCGAATTCTCCAAAAAGTGTTGATCGGCTGCCAGGAACTACGTCGCTTCAAGTGCCAAGTGCCCGCCATCCTGAAAAATTAGCTAGGGCTTCCTGAATGGCAACTCATCCCTCCCCAACTCTTAACCGAAGACCTCTAGGGTTCCAAGTGTTTTCTAAGATCTCTAGGAAAGCGAGCGTCATGGCGTGGCAAACATCTCGGCAGTCTCCCCTAGCCGTTTCGAGCAGTCCGGGCAAGCATATCAAATTAACAGAAAAGCCCTAGCTCCAGGCACTCACCGTCTCTAGAGTTTTGAGGTGTCTTGGGGGATTTAGGGCTCACCGGCGCAAGGCGGGGAGGGCTGGCACTCCAGCGCCAGTTCGACCACGGCCCGGCCCTTATTCTTGATTTTGGGTTCCAGGTCTAGGGCTCAAGTTTTAGAGTCCTTAAGGCTTCTTCTAGGTTTCTGGAAGGTTTACGGACTTGAGGTTTCTTGTCTTGTTCGGGGTGTATAGTTCTGAGGGCGAGGCTGAGAGGAGTCGATTCTCCAGAACTGTTGGGTTCAGATCCTGGGACTTTGGGATTGGAACTTCGAGTTCAGGGTTGAGGGTTTGGGGACTCTGGCTCCAGAAGTTTTAGTAGGTCTAGCGTTTAGAAGGTTAGGGTTTAGGAGCTTCGGGCTTTTTTGGGTTAGGTTTGGCGGCTCTCGACCCTCAACCCTGCCAGGGACTCCAAAAGCAAGAAGGAGTTCCCTAAACCCTCAACCCTTTCAGGGGCTCAGAGAGGGGTGTAGTCCGAAGCTTCGGACGTTGGATTCCGTGCGGGTTCTGCCCCAAATGCTAAACCCCCCGTCTGCAAAGCCTCCCCGTAAGCACTAGGCGTCTATCCTTTCAACCGAACCCGAAACATGAATTTGTATCGCCAGATCCCCACCCCCACACCCGCTTCAAATCCCATCAGACTTAAAATCTAAACCTTAAGCCTCCTAAATGGCTGCAAACCCTAAACACCAAACGTCACTAAACCCCCTCCCTCTCCCCTTTTGATGCTGCCGGAGGCTTCTTCGCCACCTCCCCAAGCCGCCTCTTCGGCGCGGACCCCGAAAGCGGAGGGCTCTTTTTGACACCGAAGAAGTAGCATGCCAGTTGTTGCTGATGTACGTTTTCATGGCTAGGTTGCCCATAATAGAGAGAGAGAGAGAGACTTATCTTCATACATCTTTTCATTCATATATATATATATATACATGGGTAGTTGTCAAAATTATGGTCCCTTTTGGGGTACCCTAAATAATAGGTGCCGTATTATAATAAGGACCCAAAAAGGGACCCTAATTTTGACAACCACCCACATATACGTACATAAACATACATATATATATAATACTAAACATTATATATTATTTGTTATATACTGTATATTATATATATATATATGTATAGTATGTGTATACATATATATATATATATGTATGTATGTATGGCAAGATGCTTTCAGTGTGGCAGCCTAAATCGAGTTCTTGCAAGAAGCCAGAAGCCCGGAGGGCTTGCGAATTTTGGGTGGAGGTGGAAGACTCCTTTTAGGGTTTAGGGTTTAAGGGTTTAGGGTTTAGGGTTTAGAGTTTAGGGGTCTTAACGGCTTTAGGGCCTAACTTTAGGGTTAGGATTTCGGGCTGAGTAATGTAGGGGCCTAAATAGTTACCAACACTATTTTGGGGGTTACGGTTCCTTATTACGTTTACAGAATACTGGGCCCCCAAACCCTATTCTAATTGTTAAGGCTACTACATTATGTAAGCCGAGCGACCCGCAAGACGAATCCACGTGCGAGGCTTCCACGCATCACGCTGCCTGGGAGAGCCTGCCGGGAAACGACACGCCACCGGCAGGACGGGTCCTGGCTCCAAGACATCGGAAGCTTAGGGTGAAGTGGAGTCTGCAATATACCCCAAAAAGAGGAAGATGGTGAGTGTTCGTAAGGTGGCGGTAGCCTTTGTTTCGCTGCGGTTATGAACGCCGCAGCGCTAAGCCCTAAATCCTGAACCCCTAAACGGACGTAAACCCTAAACCCCAATGGAGCCTCGGAAGGGCGGATGATGCTTGATCGATTTTGCCCTTGGCCTAGGCTGTTGCATCATAGACTGAGGTAATTTTTGGGGCTCCAGTACACAAAGCGACCCGAAGCACGTACTAGTGCCGAAAGGGTTGTTTAGGGGGAAGCCTAATCCCGACACTGTGAGGATGTAGGATTTAGGATCAAGTACCCTGCAGAAGGGACCCGTTCCTGATGTCTGGCGCTGTTTATTAAGCACCTCGTTTGCAGAGCCTAGGGCTCAATTGTTCGAAGCTGACGGCCCAAAACCCCTAACCAACTGTTTGAAGCTACGTCAGCGTTTAGGTCCTTCGACTTAGGCCGCATCCCAGATGTTGTAGTATATGAGTCTTTTTGCGGAAGAAGGATCGGATACTGTCAGGCGCCAGCATATGGAGGTCATTTGTAGCAGCTGTCAATAGAAAGCCGGAAATCTCAAAACCAGGCTCAACTCCTGCTGGTACTTCAGCTTCCTTACGATAGTTGGCATGTACCGCACAACCCTATTTTAATTAATACATGTCAATGCTGCGTGGCAGGCTATGCAAGAGCCCAAGGTGGGATGTGACGGCGGTAGAGCTTAGGCAGCTGCCGGATTCAGATCTTGGGTTCTTGTAAGGGAGCTTAATTTCAGGTACCAGAATGAGGAATCCGTATTGTTTACTAGAGATCCCGACTATGGAAACTTGAATTAAGCTCTTGAACAAGAAACAAGGATAAGGCAAAATATCACTTTTTTCTGATGCGATATGTCACCAGAGTCCGACCATCGTTTTTTGTTTGTCACAGGCCAGAAAATTGTCTGTGAATAGTTCGGCGGTGTGGAGCGTCTACAGGAAGAAGCAGGGTCCGGAATCACTCCCAATTGCATTGCATCTTCCTGTCGTACTGTTCCCAAATACCCTATAAACCCTAAACCCCAGAGTCTGTACATTGCCTCTTGCAGTAATTAGAAAAAGCAGGGGATGACTGAATAGTGTTAGGGGCTTGAGTAGTCAGAATATTGCCATCGGGCATATAATTGGGGTATTCTTGATTATCAATGTGACCTCTGCGCTGGAATCTTATCGAAATCGACGAGGCTTTCTCGTCGCCTGTAGTATACTTCCTGCTAGAGACCGCTAAGGCCTAAGCCCTGAAATTTTCCAAGTAAGGCTGAAACCCTATTCTAATTCTGAAGACCCCCTTCTAAGTCTGAAGACCGCGTTCATGTATCTATCTGTCTATCTGTCTAATGGGATTCCGGATGTAGGAGCCGAGGGGTCAGGAAGGGTTAGTTAGGGCTTGTGGTGTATGGATGATTGAACCGGAGAAAGGTAATTTTCTCAGTGTATATAGTCATACACAGATGTGTATGTATGTATGTATGTATGTATGTATGTATGTATGTATGTATGTATGTATGTATGTATGTATGTATGTATGTATATGTTTATATATTCTGTATCTATATATATATATATCTATGTATATATGTATACAACTATAAATCATTACGATGATCCTTATAGTCGTCTGTATTTACGCAGGACAGGACCCTGAAACGGATCCAACAGGACCCTCAAGCTGATTTGTTTGCAGCGCAGGGTGGGCGAAGGAGCCTAGCAAGCTAAGTCGGAGCTTTTCGACAGCGGATGATCGAGAACAGAACCTTGAAAGAACAAACAAGTCTTGGTGCAGGGTGGCAGTAGCTTCAGATGGTCGATCGCCGTACTAATGTTGAGCCTTGGCACACCCGGCCATGTGCAGAGATTTATATAGGTGGCATTTTGCTTAATTAAGGCTAGTATTAGTATAGACCCTACTATAGGTACTGTAGGGACCTCAAAACCTGGTGTCTATAGTTCTGAGAACCCCCCCCCCCCCCCCCCCCATTTGGCCTTTCCGCACCCTGGGCAGGCGAACGTAGTGACCGAACGCGCGCATTTGGCGGCGGGGCTGGAGTGCGCGGCTGAACATCGAAGCTTAGGGTTTAGGTTTCCGGGTTATCCGAAGCCCGAAATGATTTCGAGTTCCGGCTTGTTCAAGCTCCAAGCCGTGTATCACATATATATATATATACACACACACACCTGTTGTGTATAATGTCTGTATAATCATACATATATAATGTGTGTGTGTGCAGAGAGACAAAATAGAGAGAGAGAGAGAGACAAGAAAGAGGGTGTAGGCTTGCCTGGCTTGGGGATTTACGGCTTAGGGCTTTGAGTCGGGTTTTTGGGATGTATTATGTAGGGTTTTCGAGTTTAGGGTATACAGAAGGCTTCAACCTTGAGGCTTTGAAGCTGTTGGGGTCAAGGTTTCCTCAAAGTCATGTGAGACGCTCAGGCCACCCTAAACCCTAAGCTCCAAAAATCCTCAACGCTGTAAGCGACCGAAGTCTCCAAGCCCGATTCTAGCTATTGAGACCCAAATTCTCCGCCTGAAGCCCTAAACCCGAAACCCTAAACCCACAGCCGAAACAGCTGAGGCCGCCGTGGTGAGCGCGCTGAGCACCGTCGTGGGTGGACACGACCACCTCACAGCACACAAAGGCCAGGCGCCCCTGGGTTCTTGGGCTGGGGCCTGTAATGTAATGCTTATATGTGGTACTATCGAGTGTCGGGCTTTATGGTTCTGGGCTCTCGGCCATAAGATGCAAGGTTAAACCATTCATCTGACTATGTTGGGAAGTTACCTTGTCACATACCCGAAGTGAGGTGCAGCCAGGATCTTGGCTTTTGCGAGATGTTGCGAGTCAAAAGCATGGGCTTTGAGTGCAACTGCGAAGGGCCCGGGCCAACAGGCAGAGGACATGTGGGGCCAAAATGGATTGTCTTGTTGCTGCTGCTGCCACCAGGAGTTGTCAACCCGTCCTTCAAAGCAAGTTAGGAAGGCGGTTATGGTCAGAAGAACAGCTATGGTCATAAAGCGCACACACTAAGAAAAATGAGCATAAACCCCTTACCTCCTAAACATTAGGCCCTAAACCGTAGAACATCAGGGCGTTCTCTGTCAGGAGAGCTCTCTGAATCTACAACGTAAACTTCACAGCTGGCACGATACAATGCCTTACGATCAAAACTGAGTCTATAGATGTCTATAGCTTCAGATTCAGTACTACTTCACAGCAACCCTATGTATAGTTATCTTCCTTCATACATACACGCATGCATACATATGTATATACATACATATATACATACACATCTATACATATATACGTGTACATATATATATATATATATACACATAAAGGTATGTATGTATGTATGTATGTATGTATGTATGTATGTATGTATGTATATGTATCAAAGTTTAAGGACGCGGAGCCCGAATGCAACTGAGGCAGAGGGCCTGAATTTGCACCGGGCTCCCGGGTGCCGGAGGAAAAGAAAGAGGAGGTCGGATGTCCCGTATATTTTGGTGTTTCGTTTGGGGTTTAGGGGTTGGGGGTTTTAGGGTGTAGGGTTCAGGTTATAGAAACTAGGCGCAGCTAGGCAGAATCAGAAGAGTTCCGGTCCATGCATCTGAAAGAACTTCAGTCCTGGAGGTTAGGTGGCTCTGCCACTTGGGGTTTGGAGCTTGGGGTTTCCTGCAACGATAATCTGAACCGCATATTGTTCTTTCTGAGGGTTACTACAAGGATTACCATGAGGATTGCCATACGGAGTACTATACACATCTGGGCCATTGGGTTGCTGAACTACGACTCGCTGATACACGCAATTTGTCAAATTGTAACAAGGCTGGTGTCTTATCAGTTGGTCTTGCTGAAAGCTTCTGATGGCTGCTGTCCGGCACCACTTCTTCTGAAATGTTTCCCGGGTCCTTTAAGTTGAGGAGCTACGACCATGAGGAGTGCCACCTGAAATCCCAAGCACCTGGAGATTGCAGGGTTTCACAGCACGGAAGCTGATTTCTTGAAGCCCCCAGCCCCATCATCAACCCCAAGACGAGGCCCTAGTTATTTTCGGAAAGCCCTGAGCTCTAAACCCCTGGCCCCTAGAGCCCGTAGACCAAGACCAGCGGTCAAAGCAGGTCGGCAAGACCCAGCAGCAAGACGAAGCTCCAGAGGAGGTGACGGGTGGTGGAAATTGCAAGTTCCCAAATTCCTTAAGGTTTTATGATTGAAAGTTGAGGGGTCACTACGGTTGGGCTGGGACGATGAACTTTAGCTCTCTTGAATTAAACCTTAAACTGTAAACCCTACGATGGCTTGGGTCCCATGTTGGGTCATTTCGGGCCCCGAGTTTGAACAAAGCGATGTATTTGCAAACATACTATAATGCGCTGTACTGTACTATACTATGCTAGACTGTAATATATACTGTCAGCGAATAGAAAAGAGCTGAGTTGAATATAAGGGGAAAGAGACATGCGTAGATACATAATATATATATATATATATATTATATTTTCATCTATGTATATATATATATATATAGTAAACATATGTGTTTACCTACATACATACCCGCAGACTTACGTACATATATACATACACACATACATACATACATACATACATACATACATACATACATACATACATGACACATGCGGACATTGCACGATGATAAGAATCTCACGTGGTACAACAAGTGCGTGCATGCTGTTCGACCGCTTTCGAGATCCGCTGAGGATAAAAGAGGCGGCTCATTTACTTCTTTCTCCCAAATAGAACTCTCTCTCTTCTCTTCATAAGGATCCAGACGACTCCTGTCTTATCGAGACATCCTCTGTCCCCAAATGCCAAGCAGAAGAAAGCTCCTTCATCCTTTGTCATCGACATGTAGTGTGAGCTAGCCCTTCTATACTTGTACTAGATGTATCATCTGTACAAGCTTTACTTCAAAAGTTCTGAGGAACCTGAACCCTAAAGCCTAACTAGACCCTAAAACTCCGAACCCTGAGCCGGGCCGAAGAGGTCCGCGAGCTTCGAAAACCGCGTGGAAAGCGCCTGGACTTGTACACATGAAGCTGTGGCTCTGGTTTTGGGGCGGAAGTAAGGGGTGTTAGGGTTTAGGACCTTAGGAGTTGAGGGTTTAGGACCTTAGGAGTTGAGGACACAGGAACGGAGAGAGCTGAAAGAGGGTCTCAGTGACTCAGTAACTTTGAAGGCTTGAGAAGGGTAAAAGGGATCGACCTATTGGGCCTTCATATGGGGTTTGCATGCACCCTCCAAGAGTGTAGGAAGTTATTTTGTTGGAAGCAGTATTCTTCTTAAGGCGCATACCACCAGCAACGATATCACTGGCATTGTGATGCTGACCCGTCACACAAAAGAGGAAAGCAACGATCCCACAACTCAGATTCTGAACCTAAAACCCACATAAGGACCGAATTCGAGCTGTTCATTTGCCACCGAGGACCCAAGCCCTCGAAGCCAATCTCCTCAAAACCTCGCAAGAGCTTAGAGCTTAAAGCTTAAGGTTTAGAGGTAAGTGTAGAGCTTGCTTCTGGTTCAGGCGAGTTTAGGTTTCAGGCATGAGGGGCTATGGAGCAAGTAATCATTGTAACCTTTGACCGAGGTTGCCCGCTTTAAGCTCTACATCACCCCTGGGCTCCAGCGGTGGCAAGGACTTAGAAGTGTTCCGGATTCTCAGCGTCTCGAAGATTCCCGCGTTGGTTGAAGTTCATGCAGCGAGGTTTGCTGGGTTTCTGGAGCCCGAGTGTCGAGGTTCAGAGCTTGTGCTGGCCTTTAGTCAGGTGTTACATCCTTCCACCCCAAAGGCCTGAACCCACTAGATCCCTTTAAAAGTTTGTGAAGAGCCCTGGACCCCATCGATCCCTTGTACAAGTTACAAGCCCCTAAAGGAACCCTAGGCCCTAGACCCATCGATCCCCTATACAAGCCTCTACCGGGACCCTCAACCCCCCATAGATCCCTTATACAGGCCTCTAAACGAAGCCTAAACCTCGTAGATCCCTTTTACAAGCTCCTGAAGGAACCCTGGAAGTTTAAAGGTCCGGAGCCCTTAGGCTTTGGTGGTTCGGATCTTTGGCTCTCGGGACTGTCTCCAAAACCTGGCAAGCCCAGGCGTGGTTTAGGGTTTAGGGCCTAACGTCAATGTTCCCGAGCCCTAAGCCCTAAAAGGCCGCTGGAGCAATCTTGGACGGGTCTAGGCTTTAGAGTTCTACGCCTGTTCGACATACGATTCCCTGATGGCATGCTAGGTGTCGAGCAATATTGTCTACTTCTACTGCCGCGGATGCGGCTGCCACTGTTGCTTCTACCATCACCACCACCACCACCACCACCACCACCACCACCACTACCACTACCATTAC
>CAJNDV010007646.1:57371-81363 GCA_905221635.1 Symbiodinium sp. CCMP2456 | reverse complement strand
ACCCTGAACCCTAACCCTAAACCGTGCAATGCGGGCTCGTCCTTGCTAAGTAGGAGGCAAAAAAAAAACCTAAACCGTAAACCCTGAACCCTAGCCCTGTACTCTGGTCTCAACTTCTGACCAGTATCGCTACAGACCTTGCCAGTTTTTCTCCGAGCGTGAGCGTCAAAAAAACCTTAGCCCTGCAGATCATACTAGAACCTTGGGGACCAAATGACCCTTATAAGTAGGGGCCCTATACCCTTATACTATGACTCCCTACATGGTATATGAACCTGAAGCCCTTTTGAGGTTCATTTCGTCCTTAAGGAAAGAGCCCGGACCTGTAGTCCGGCTTCGAAACATCTCGGCGTCCCCCCCCTTTCCCCCTCTCCCCGGCTGCCTTTGGAGGAGCCTGGGAAAGAGCAGCGTAGGGAAGGGTAGTATAGGGGTCTAAATAATTAGCTATACTAGTTTAGGGGTTCCAAGTATAATTGTAGCTCAGCCTATTCTCATTATTAAAGCCCCTACATTAGATTCTTTGGCATTTTAAGTTCGCCATCCCGGGGTCGCTCATTCGGGCTCGTTGCTTAGCAAGGCAATGAGCGTCGCCGATCTCCGTGGCATGGTCGACTGCAGCATATCCGACACGGGTGCAATCTTGAACTTTTCGTCGCAGGCCGCTTGTGTTCCTGTTTCGATTCTCTTGGCGTGGTTGAGCTTATGTTCACAAGATGGTCCAGACGCGGGACAGAGAGTTGCTGTAGATGTTGATTAAACGAGACAGCCCAACAACAAAAGAAGCAATCATTTTGAAGCCCTGGGTCCATGGTGTCGGCATGCGGTTTTCCATACGATGTTGATGGAGCCACTTTTCGGGGCTGTACATCTTCGAACCCACCAATCCAACAACCCAGCGAGTGAACAGTGGGCCTTTCCGCTCGAGATGCCGGGCTTGCTTGCCCCCACCCCCGGAGGATCTAGAAAGTAGAACCCCTAATTTGGGAGCCTATACTACTAAAGGGTCTTTACAGGAGCCCCCCGTGAAGGCTTCTACTTTTTGGATCCTCCCTGGGGTCTGGGTGTGCGTGTGCCCATGAAGTCCTTGCCACTCCGATTTCAGGTGGAGCTCCTGAAGATGATTTTCAGAGTTGTCTTTGAAGAGGCTCGTTGGGTCTGTTTCGGATAGAGTTGTTACCGAGGTGTGAGTCATGTGTGTTTGGGGTGGTCACAAGCAGTGAATACGCGTAGGACCCAGGGCCCAGCATGCCTTGGCAGCTGCGTTGTTTGGAAACTTGCGACCTCGAATTACGGCATCTCTGCTTGGAGGAGACTGAGATTCGGCTTGGTCTTTTTTCCTGATATGCCGATGTTTTCTGGGTGGGAGACCAAGGAATGCAAGCGCTGTCCATGAGAGGGTGACCTGTTTTTGAGAAGGGTCCAGGCACGGGAATCTCGTAAAGTCTTCCGTCTCATGGAGCCACTGGCCACATATAGTGCACATGCTTGTGACTATGTCTGCTTCCAACATGAGAATCAGAGTCGTCGAGCCACATATTTTTATCCTTGCATCCCCAGACTGGAGAAGAAGCCGGAAGGTTTCAAACGCTCACCTGAAGTTGTCCAGTCTTCGTCTTGAGAGTCTAACCAACGTATTTAATGTATTTCAATATTGCACTGGCTTTCGATACTATATTTTCAACTATATTATACTGTACCATGACCATCAACGTCATCATATTAGTAGTACCACTGATTACTAGTTATAGTCACTAAGTGGCATGGATGGAATAGTCACTATAAAGATGTACTATTTCCTGTTATACGATACTGCACGATACGTGCCGACACAACACCGGATCCTTGTTTCCCTCTATACTCCATACTATGTACGGTATACGATATGGTATATTACACTATACATATATGTATGTATATATATATATGTATATACATATATATATATATATACTACATGCTCAAACAGCGCACTATAGCAACATGCGCACCGTATAGCATAATATCAGATCTCACAGTATACGATAAAGCAATCCTACCACAATCAAAGACATTCTAACATATGTAGGTTAACATATTGTAGGTTAACACAATACAGTATAAATAGTTCAAGAATAATGTCATGTAATGTAATGCACTGTAACCAAAGCCCTTGTGCTTTTCCGGGCCAGGAGCTCGCGGCGGCCAAGAACCTCTGGACAGCAGGGCTCAGCCGCGACGGTCTTCGGAAGGCAAGACTGCGACGGCATGTTTGACAGTTTCTTGGACCTGGACCTAGAGGTATCTGTTCAAGGATCCTTCTACTCAGGGTTCTATAGGGGCGTTGCCTACTCATGAACTCCCATTTGGGATTGAAAGACAGGCGCAATATGGCACGTGCCATCATTTGTACCATGGCGACTGCAAGTACCAACAGCAACGTTTTGCATGGCACTTTTCTATATTTCTTCGTACTGTTCTTCTTCCTCACCTGCACTGATTGCATCGTCAGCACCGCGCCGTTTTCTGCATCGCAGCCGCCAGCAGCAACATTAGCTGCTACACATCCATCCGCAGCAACAGCATTTCGCAGATCATCAACCTGATGTCTGTCATCTTCATCCGCATACCTCTTTTCTCTCGTCCTTGTCGCCCTCAAGATCGCCCATCCGTTTTCACCTGTCAAGATGTGTTCATGTGATGCAAAATGTGAATAACCTGCGGGTATCCTGCAATAGATGTATGGGGGCCGTCAGGCTGCAAAAGCTGACACAGAGGTAATGGTGTTGCTGTTATGACGTTTGCGGTTGCTTCGGAATCATGGCGCAGATTTGAAAGCGCAGAGGGGCTCAGGATTCTAGCTACGATTCTGGAGCATGCTGCCACGTAGAATCCAAGCGCTATTCAGGCTGTGAAACAAGGGCTTGGAAGCCAGCGACGCCATGGATCATGGAAGTTGCATTTGTCAGTAAAGCCTCGTTGACGACTCTGCCGCCTCGTTTAAAGCTTCGGTTTGGTTTCCCGGCAGGCGGCGCGTGCATTTCCTTCTCAAGGATCGCTGGCTGAGGACAGCAAAAAGGGCCTCTTGAGCTCATTGTGGCTTTCGAGTACTTAATCAAGGAATAGAGGCCTGCACAGAAACCCTGAACCGTGGTTCTTAAGTCCTACATGGTCATTAGTCATTCAGACCTCGTCGTTTGTTGGGGTTGCTTTTTGTTGTCTAGACTTCGGGGGTTAATGTTGGGAGCCGGGTCGGGAACCTTTGCGATCTTGGGGGTATGTGCCCTTGTAAACCCTATTAAACCCTCAGCCCTGTAACCTTGGACTCGGGCAGTCTGCAACCAGGCTACAGTGTTATAGGGACGAAGATGTTGGGTATCAGCACGGCTCATGATCGTGCGCTAAGCTTGGCTCTAAAGCCCCCAAGTCCCGAATCCTTAAACCTGCACTCAAAACATCCTCAACCCCCCGTGAAACCCCTAAGCTCTAAACAGGGATTGTGATTCTTCGACAGTGTGAGGTCAAGTGAACGTGCCTGCCTCGCTTTGGCGGAACAGCTTCGTCGTGCCAGAAACCTCGATCTGCTTGTGGCAGTTGTGAGTGCGTAAACCTGCGAGCCCCTTAAACCTTAACACCAAAATTTTCTAAATCCTCAACTCCCAAACCTCCCAACCCCGTGAACCCTAAAAGCCGTGATTCCGTGAGATGGCGGGAGGACCCAGAACTGGAAGAGTCGCTTTTGGGCGTGATACGGGCAAACATTGCATTGCAGGAAACCTGCCGGTGGGTTTTTTGCGGGCCTAGTGGAAGTTTTCTGGGTTTAGGGTTCAGGGTGTAGGGTTTTCCTAGCTAGTTCTCGGAAAAACGGGCTAGATAATGCCGAAGGCAGGCTAGGAACCAGAGAGGCCTAAGCTGACTGTGGGAGGTCAAGTCCAAACACCAATAGGCTACGGTTACAGGCTCGTATTTCTGTATTAATCCAGGTATGCCAAGGCACCTCTGAAAGCTGTAGCGGCTTGAAGCTGGACCAGTGTTGCAAATTTATAGATTCTGTTTTCTGAGTATGATGGAACCTGATCCATTAACTGCTTTGCATGCAGAAGAGAAGAGCATGTGTGCGGCATGGCTGGACGAGGAATGTGCAAAGTTGTCCTGGATATGAGTATGAGAAGTTGCTGAATGACTGCTTTCTTCCAGGTCAAAGTCAGGTTTCATGCACAGGGCGGTGGTCTAGCAAATGATGCCGCATGTAAGCTCTGCATGTGTCTGGTCTTAATACTTAGTGAGGGTTGCTAGTTGATTTCCCTTAGCCGTTATATCTGAACGAGAAGCAGAGCATCATGCATATGGTTGGGTCTACACTCTACATGGATGCAGCTCGTTGAAAGTCCGATACTCCGCCCGTTGACCTTGACCTGGTGATTTTGGGAGTGACGAAGGAGAGAGGGGGATAGAGAGAACGGTCTCAGACACACACACACACACACACAGAGAAAAAACACATACGGACCAAGCTGAGATTCGATCGGTTGGTGTGCCAGGAGAAGAACGCGCAAAATCGCTTCAGCATGAGGCCCACCAATGCCAAGCGGGTGCTGGCAACAGGAAATTTCGACGCAGAGAGCAGACAGGAGAATCTTGGATCGGATCGGCTGAGGTTTAGGGCATGTCAAGCAAAGCAGTGCAGATTATGAAACTGCAGATTGTCTTTCTGGAGTCGATTAGGGTTGTGCGATGCTATCAACAACACGACAGTTTGCCTTCGTGTTGAGAGTTTAGTTAGTTTGTGTGCTGCCACTCCAAGAAGCTTATACATTCGCAGACGCCTCCTTGATTCTTTAAGGATATGCGACGAGTTTCTTGGAAAGGTCGCCGAGAAGCTCCCTTCAGTTCAGGTGTCTTGGAGCAATCCTTTTGCCTCCAAGCCCAGCACCGCTTTAGGGAGCACCGTATATGCTTGCCCCAGACAGCCGTGAGACAGCTGAGGTCGTGGCCCGACACGAGGCGCTGAAAGTTATGAACCGCCGCTGGGAAGCATGTGGGAGTTTCCGAAAGGAAGGGGTACCTTCCTTTGGGATCCTTATAAGGATCCTACTATTTAGGGTACGATAAATTAGGCTACCCTATTTTCGGAAACCCCCATGTGGGAACTGTCAGATCAAAAGGGCTCCGAAACAGAGACGGGGAACTCCTTCCGTCGGTTTAGGGTTTAGGGTTTAGGGTTTTCTTCTTTTGAGTACTATGCACATCGACTTTTTTCCACGATGTCGCCGAGGGCCACACGTGAAGATGCCATGCAGTGTCTGGGGTTATGAGCCCCCAAACACTGCAAACACTGGAAATCCAAGAAAAGATAGATATACAACAAAAAGAGCAGCAGAAAACCAAACAATAAACATAACAGGTGGCCGTGCGGGGTACTTTGTTTGCAGTTATATGTCTGGTGTGTTGTTTGTGTGTTTGTTTGCTGTGTTGTGTTCTGCTGTTTTTAGTTTTGCTGTGTTAGTGTTGTTTCTTTTTCCCGAAAGCTCTGCCAAGGGTTATTTGGAAAAGCTTTTATTTGCTTGCACGACACTCGTATACAATGTGTCGACATACATAACATGTGGACATACATAACTTACACCACAGACTTACCTGCTTATACTACTTATGCACTTGCCGGGACATACATAACTTACACTACTTACACTACGCACTTGCCTGCTTACAGCAGCCTAATCAAACAAGTTCCTAGTATTTCAATGGCAGCCTTATGTTAATAGCAGCCGAATTAAATTCCTAGCGCTCTATTTAAATTTAATCTATTCTGTTAGCCCGGGGTAGGTTTGGCGCACCTTGGCGGCGCGATGAACCTTCTGCAGGGATCCTGCGTGTCGAGGTGCTGACGCTGTGGTGCGCTTTTCCTAGGGAATACCCAAACAACAAAAACAACATGTTTTGGGAAGCTGCACGGCCAGACTCCAACATTTTTGCGGTTTTCCTTAGGACAAAGCTTGTTTTCGGTGCAAAAACCAGTTTTTCCCAAAGACAAATTGGTTTTGGGCAACTATTAAAGAGATGGTTTTGGTTCGAAAAACCAATTTCTTCCTAAGAAAAAGTTGGTGTGGTGCTGAAAACCCAATCTTTTCCTAGGAAAAAGATGGCTTTGGGCAAGAAAACCAACGTTTTCCTAGGGAAAACCAAAAACACAACGTTTTTGGAGTCTGGCCGTGTAGTTTTCCAAAACGTGTTTTTTTGTTTTCCCCCCTACGAAAAGTTGGTTTTGCGTTCCAAAACCATTTGTTTCCTAGGAAAAGATTGGTTTTTCGGCCCAAAACCAGTTTTTTCCTAGGGAAATTTGGTATTTCACTCCAAGACCAAATTTCCACGAGCGAAGAGTGTGTGTTTCATTTGCTGCTTGCGCGCGTTACGAGTTAGTGTTCATAATTGGGATTCGATTCCGCTCAGCCCGAGATGATCATATGCTACAATGAGATATACAATATGATGAGGTGAACAAACAAATCCTGGTGTCATCCCGAAAATCCGGGGGCTATCATTTGGGCAACGCCAGAGCGAACACTGCAAAAATCGTGGCTCTAAAGGGGTATCGGTTTGAGAAAAAGTTCCTTGTTGGGCAAGTCTTTAGCGTACCTGTATTCATATTATTGGTAAATAGTATGAGGGATGCTATGACTTTGAACTTCGGGGATTTGAATGCTCGTTCTAGCGATCCCACAGCTACATCTGGATT
Organism: Symbiodinium sp. CCMP2456; assembly: GCA_905221635.1. NCBI lineage: Eukaryota > Dinophyceae > Suessiales > Symbiodiniaceae > Symbiodinium > Symbiodinium sp. CCMP2456. The sequence goes on along the minus strand of CAJNDV010007646.1, from coordinate 74,651 downwards.
AGTTAGACTGTTGATGAGGCCAATAGTCGGGGTTTCTCTTGAAGCCATTATGTGGGTTGCTGTTGAAGAAAGTGTCCGGTACGTGCGAAGGTTACCAATGCGAACAGCCTATGGGTAGTGTTAAGTTTGCGATTAAGGTCCATCTTGTGGTCATATCCAATATCAGGGCTGCCAAGTCGACTACAATATCCTTACTATCGGGGGGCCAATCAGGCTGAGGAATGTTGTTACATCAACCTTCAGGTCGATAGGGGCGGTTAAAAAGGAATGTATGATGGGGTTCAGTCGACATAGCATTTTAATCCATATGAACCAAGACGTGAATCTATAAGGGTTCTCTTTGTGGTGAACATGCAATAGAAGACTACTGTCACCATTAGGGCCAAGGTAAGGTCTAATGGCAGGGTTAGTGTTAGGGATAGTGTTGTTTAGGAATACGAGTCAGTCAAGGGCCACGGTCATTGATACGTTTTGCTGGGGCTTTGATCTGAGACTACAGTGAAGGCTATCTTGACAGAATGACTTTCATCGTTGGAGAAATCATCTCTCGGAGTATCTGCGTGAAGCGTCGCAAGAATGCAGAATGAAGGCTTTTGCCGGTTACATATCCGCGGAACTTCGAAACCTAACGTTAAACACTCGGATCATACACCAGAAGCTTAAACGTAGGAGGATTGGTGGTGCTATCGCGGCACCTCGTGGTAGTTCTTACTCTTGGGGGGTGTTAGCATAATGTATATATATATATATATACACATACACACATACACACGCGATTCATGTAAACCATGTCAAACCTACCCCGCGCCACGAAGCTCGTAGAACTCGTCACGCAAAAAAAACGCTGCCAAATACACGTGCCATGCAACCGTTGCTCTGCTTGCTTTCGGGAGAATCGGTATCTAGTTGTTTTATGTTGTGTTTTTTTTTTTTTTTACGTTCTTTTGGTAAACTTAAAAGCGAATACAACCCAAAACGAGCCTCTGGGGCGGGTTTTTGTTTGTTTAGTTGTCGTTGATTTGTTGTTCAAGTTCGCTCCTGCCCTGATTTACGTGCCCATATCTTATGTGTATGTTTATTGTGTTGTGTCTAGTTCAAAAATCTCTTTGCTTGCATGATGCGCTTTCATGGGTCTGGGACAGGTAAGAGATGACATGTGTTTTCTTGTCGCGGGGCTGCCAGGTCCATGAGCACATGTGCACATGTATAAGGCAGCAGTTATCTGCTTGTAGTACATTTGACATGTGACTGGAAGCATGCATTTGATCTATACCCATGTATGTCACCCTAATCAGTCGGCAAAACTTCAACACAAAATCTTGCAAGCCCAAATCCTTAAACCTTGAGATCCAATTCTGGAGAGGCAGCCTGCGCCACTGTCCAGACCTTGCTTTGGGCCAGAGTTCTGGTCTGCGACAGGCTGCATCACAGACCAAGGCACTCTGGAAAACAATCTGGTTGGCTGTGCAGTTTGTGATCTTCTGAGTGTTGGACTTAAATGTTTTGGGATGGTTATCCCCCCCCGCCTAAACCTTAAACCGTTTGGGGCAGAGGTCCGGAGCAGGAGCGCAAGATAGAGAATGACAGAGCATCGAGACAGCCGAGGGTTCACTTGCGTGCGTGATAAGGAGTTCGTGGGCCTTTTGCATATCTGAATACAATGCCGAGTACCTCTTCGATGGTAACAGGTTGTAAAGTTCCCCAAGCTTCCGTCCTAACCACAGCTAACTCTTGAACCCTGCATCTTAAAGCTCATTTTTGTATTTTACCCTTATAAACCCAAACCCCGAAGGAAACCTTATAGCAACCCGTTAATTCGCTCTAAGCCCCTGTAGTTCGGCCGACATAGGCAGCCTTCTGCGCGGGTCTCATGGAGCTACGCAGCGGAGACCTCTTCGGCCATGCTGACTACAGTTTCACGTCTATCTATCTATCTATCTATCTATATATATATATATATATATATTTATTTTTATATTTATATTTATATTTATACACGTAATATAGTACCCTAAACCCTAGACACCCTAATGCCTTCGGTGGGGACTTGCAGACCACTTAGTTTCACAAACGTGGTCCCGACTTCTTATATATATATATATACAAGAGAGAGAGAGCTTCCAGGGGGTTTAGGAGATTACTAGTGTTCTTCGCGTTTCGGAGCCGTATAGTTTTCGGAGAGTGTATAACAGGCTCCTACAGCACCTTTAGTGTGCGCTGCATCCAACAGATCCGCTAAGCTTGAAACCCTCTCTCTATACTGGAGTCTCTGTACTTCTATACGATGGTTGTGTAGGGGCATATGTTAGGCCCCAAACACGGCAAAACGACGAAGCTACTTATGCTTGCGCTTGAGCCAGCCTATGACGCGGCAGTGCGGTTTGACGTGCTTGAACTGAAATTTTGTTGGCATGCCTTCTTCCCTTCCCCAGCCCGTGCAGCTCAGCAAATTGTCCAAATAACGAACCAGTTGGTCGGTTCGTCAACTGGACTACATGAATCAGCATGGGACTTAGTGACTTGGTTTAGTCACGTATAACCCCAATGAAGGTACTTTAGCCTTACATACTATAAGTCCCATAATCCTCCACGTTGACGTGAGCCCTCGAGTAGAGGCGCAGGACATGTGCTTGTTCTGATAAATCCCCTTGGCCAGGCGACGATCAGTGTCTCAGATTCCGACGGAGACTTGCTGAGCGTTTTGCAGCTGCAGTTCATATTCATATTTATATTGAGATGCAATGGTTTCTGGCTGTTGCAGGGGTCGAATGTCAGAAACTCGCATATCACACGTGGTGCGAGGTGTGGACACCTACAACGTCTTCACGCAGCCGCTCGGCTTCAATCTGTCCACAGCTTCCCAGCCACAACCAATCATTTCGAATTAGAGCTCCATGCACAACAGCGCGGGAAGTGATGCTGGGTTTGCACCGCGGTCTCCAACACAAAACTTAAAACCCACAACAGGAGACAGAGGCATGACGTAAATGATGGGGATATCTCACTCCGTATATATATATATATATGTATTCAATGTAAACATACCATCGCATACGCCAAAACCCCCCAGTCATCAACGCCCGCACAGAGCGAGGTCCATAGAGAGTCCAGTCTGAGCTGAAGCCGAGGCTTCAGTGTGAGGTGAACGCAATCCTTGCTGCCTTACCAGCCAGAAGCTGAACAAAAAAAACAGCTGGCCGATGGTTTAGGGTTGGAATGCAGGGCCCATCGAGGGTTTTGGGGTCGCCACACAGATCCTATATCCGGACTCCGGACGGAGAGCCTTATAATTGCAGTTCAGGCCTTTGTCATATTCCTTAAGCCGCAAGTCTTATACCCGAAAGTTTGAACCCTAATGCGTAAAACCCTAGGCCCTAGATCCTGAGCCATAGGGAGTTCCCCTGTCGCCGCTAAGAGCTTGTTTCGATGCGGTTGCGCAGAGACTTCAATTAAAGCCGGTTTTCTACGGGTCTTGTAACCTGACAATGGTGCTGTAGGCTTTTGCACGACACGTGCTGAGGTTTAAGATTTAACGGGCCTAACTCAGAAGAACAGAAGAAGATGTAGAATTTTGAGTCTTGCGGTGTAGATGATTCAGGGTTGATATCGTTGAGGCTCTGAAAGAGTACATTTGCTTAAGTTATTTTTGGACTTAAAGAATGGCCAGATTCCCGAGCTTCTGCGGATTCATTGGAGAGGAGGTTGGCGATTTGTATTTCCACTCTTTAAATAATGTGGGCATCAAAGATGATGCCTTCGTTTCTGATAAATGCAGATCTATGCGACATCTACATGGGCGTTTCTTAGTCGTAGTCAACCGGGTTTCAACTTTGAGCAAGCGATGGAGCCGAGGAGGTATGAACAACTCTCAGATCCGTCAACAAGGGCCGATAACATGTTAAGAATACCCACAACATTGCGAGTGTTGCGACACAAAGATACCTTGACAATTGCAGCGATACAAAAAGCAAAGCACACCTGCGAACTACACACTGCCAAAATACCAAAAAGTAAGGCAAACCTCAGAAACTCAGGCAAGGCAGGAACCCCGGCACGGCAAACTGGAGAGTCAACAACTAGATTAGAAACACATCTATACAGAAGAAGCACAACACATAGAAATTCAAAGCACTTGCAGAACATATATATATATATATATGTATAAGATTGAAAAAAGCTCGAGTAAATATAAGGTACTATACTCGAAAGCTAATGATAGTCTGATCTACAAGAAAAAGACACCGGTCCCTGTTTGCGAATCTGTTTGCCAAGCGCACGACTATCCGAACAATCATGAAGACCTCCTTCAGTAAAGCAGCCATAAGGCCTCTGTCGCCCGCCCTGAACCTCCAGGATTTGCGCTAGATTCCTCGTATCCGTTGCAAACCAACTGGAAGGAGCCATGGAACAAATCGGAATGATTTTGGCTATTAAATAATTTTTCAAAATCCAAAAGACCCCTTCTGAAGGAAACCCTACATTTCTGTGCAACCAAAATGCAGCAGGCCATGCAAAATACTTACGAACCTCCATGAGATGCCGCAACAAACACTGTGACCCGACAGAGAGCCGCCTCCCAGTAGTTGTCTAGACAAAGTCTCATTGCTTGATTCCAGCTATGGAAGCTATATCCGTCAAACCATCTCGGAAGTCATATAAACGCCTGGAGTCCTCCGGCTGTTTTTGGGTGCATCCCCGGTGCCGTCTGTGACTGCTGTGAGCAAGAAGTAAACGTCTACATGGCTGACATGTGGTCTGGGAATTATACGTGCTGCGTGGATAACCTGCATCGCAGGCGAAGCGGGTCACTTCCATCCCACTCCCTCCCTGCTGCTGCAGCGGCAACTTGGAAGCCTGGTAAAGGAGGGATCGGTGTAGGGGGTCCCGAGCTCCTGAGCATGGTTTGCAGAGGGTCTCAGTTTCATGGGACTGTGCGCACTTGTTGACATTCTGAGCTGGAGAGTTTATCATCGCCAGGCATCTTTCAATCGAAGTGTAAGCCCGACTGCAACAAAACGGACCGCTAGCCGCCTTGCTGCCGGACGCTCATAAGCAGCCAGTGCCTCTGTAACGCTGAGCCCTCCTGACTCTTAAAAAACAACAACAACCTAGACATTAGCTGAAGCTTGAGGCTACATCGGTAGTTCTCAACATTGGGGTCCCTTTCAGGGTCCTTTTTTGTATAAGGGCGCCGTATTGAAAACTGGGGGACCAAGAAAGGGACCCTAATGTAGAGAACTACTCGTATAGAACACTTATGGTACCTTTATAGAAACCCTTATAGATCCCTTTAAGGACTCCCTAAAAGGGACCCTAACCCATCTATGATATCAGAGCCTAGAGATGCCTCTTAGGCATCCTGGGGCCAATGGGTGCACCTCGGCCGCAGGGGCTGCATCCCTCCTTCTGACGAACCTCTGAGTACTTTCCCGGGCTTTAGGGATTTTTTTTAGGGGGCTTTATTTCATGCAGGATGTCAAGGTGTAGGGGGTTTTAGGGTCTAGCGTTTTAGGGTTTTAGTTTCAGCACCTCACGTTCCAATCATGTTTAGCATCACGTGGGACCATGCGTCCTGCAGCCAGGCTTGACGTTTCGAATGCCTGCGTGAGAGAGAGAGTGTGTGTGCGTGTGTGTGTTAGGGCTGTTATAGGGTGCAGGGTTGACGGCTTGGGCTGAAGGGTGCAGGATTTAGAGTTCTGTTGCCGGAATGCTTTGGTTCAAGACTGAGACACGAAGACACAAGCTAATGCCTGCCTTCTACCAGGCACATCCACAGGTTGCACCTTCAGAACCTCCTCCAAAGCAGCGAAATATCCAATCAAACATCCAGATTTATCAGGTTCCATTAACAAATCCCAAAATTACTCAACCGAAGCTCTGAAGCAGCTGTGCTTGGGTAGGTGTCACCTGGGCAGACACTCGGCTGCACGCCGAGGGTTCATTGGGTTGCTATCCAGTCTGGCCTGTTCAGGACCCTAAACCCTAAACCCTAAACCCTAAACCGATCGAGCCGTCAGGGTTTAAGGACGAGTATGGCTAGGCTCCTCGAGGCGAGGTTCTAGAAATGCTGCAGCTTGAGTCTGGCATCCGCTGATCTCTCCGTTGTTGGCTATAGTTATACCTATGACGGCTTTGGCTGTACCTGTTATCCCTGTCATCCCGTTTATGCGTATGCTCTCTGGGACTATTGAACAACTGGAACTTATAGCGCTTCTGAAATGCCCTACTTTCCAAGCCCCCTCAGTCCCCACCAAGCTAGCATGCTTGAGTCAAGATCTGGGGACTGTCAGAAGCGTCTGAGGCACGGAGAGTCAAGTGGCAGATGTTTGATGGCCCCGGTGTATAGACTCTAGGGTCGATCCCTTGTGCAGTTGAACCCTGTAGCCCTAAACCCTAAACCATACCCAGAGAACCCAATACACCTCAATTAAGGAACATGCCCTAAATTTTGGGGGGCCTTATTATCATGGTTTAAGGTATATTCCTCAATTAAGGTGTATTGGGTTCTCTGGGTATCGAACGGTTTGCTTTCCGGCCCTTGTCGGCCCCCAGACGGACGAGGAGATAAGGTTCAATCGAAGCTGGTGGTGAGTTAATCCCTTCCTGCTTTTGTTAAACACCCCCCCTAATAGTAGAAACACATTGGACCCAATCCTCCCGAAATCATCCCTGCATGCCCTTTAAAACTTGTTCTGAACTAGGGGGAGGGTTTCGAGAGCAGGAGCAAGAGCAAAAGCGGGAGCATCAGCAAGAGCAGAGGCAAGAGCAAAGCAAAAGCAAGAGTGGGAGTAACAGGAGCAAAAGCGGGGAGCAACAGCAGGAGCAGGGGCAAGAAGCGTAGCAGAAGCAGGAGCAAAAGCCACCTCGGGAGCAAGAGCACGTCCCTTCAAAAGTGGCAATAGAGATAAAGATACCCCCTAATGATAAGAACACTTTCCGAGACTCTATTGGGGGGCCCCCCCCGTTTAATATTCGGGGGTCAAGATAAAGCAGCCACTGAAGGGTCCAGCATTCACTTCCGAAGAAGGGGCCAGAAGGATCCCTCACCAATTCTCGTTTATCCGTCGGAGAGTGACATGCCTAGGCGAGTTGAGATCTTACCAGAGGATGAAGGCATCGTCATGGTTGGGGAGGGTCTTGCAGTTGGGGTCTTTCTCAACTTCCCGGCGCTGTTGACAGCCTGCTGTAAGCAGGTTCACCTTGATGTAGATGCCTACCGATACTTTTCCTTAGGGTTTCCTGTTGTAGCGTTTAGGGTTCAGGGTTTAGGGTTTTCTAGTTCAGGTGGGGTGCAACAACAACATGCATGATTACTGCACTGGCAGCTGTAAACTCTGCAGCCTAAAGCAGAACGACCCTCTCGCCGCTTGCTCTCCTTGGGATTCCCCAGCGTTTAGGGGTTTGGGTTTAGGGTTCAGGGGTTGGGGCAGAAAGAAGGCCGAACCTTGAGTTTTTAGGGTTTAGGGTTTAGGGTTTAGGGGTTTAGGGTTTAGGGTTCAACAAGGATCCAGGCTGTGTTTTTCTCTAAGCACTCCCATGACCACTAACTAGTCCAGTTCGAGCTACTACATCCGTCATAGATGCTTTGTGTTTTGAGTTGTAGCACGACTGTAGTGCCTGCTCTTACTCGGCGCTTGCTGAGCCCCTGTCCCAGATACCTCCCCTCCTCCGACAGCAGATGGATAGCCCGCAACCCTAAGCCCCTTAACACCCCCCAGAACCTCAAGCCCCTAAGGGGCCAAACTTATCTGAGCCCTAACATGGCAATGTGCCAGGACTCTCCACAGTCTTGGGCATCATCGAAGGCCCGAGCTGCAAAGCAGGTCTTAAGAGCAGAACAGTCTTGTAGCCTGACTTTGGGACTGGAACTTCGGGAATCAAGGCTTTCGACACTCACAACTCACACCAGGCAAGGGTTATGGTTGCAGGGTAGTTGTGTTTAATTGTGGGGCTTATGACTATGACTCAACAGTATGGCTTATTATGGACGTGTTACTAGTTGATTGCTTGCTGAAAAAGATTCTGAAGTCTCAGTGGTAAAAAGTTACTTACCACATCCTGAGCAACAAAAAGTCATAAACGGAGAGTTGTGTACCATGTGGACCCACGCAAATCATGTGGTCTGAGCCACTACCGATTTGACAGCTTCAGGATAAACAGCAGCACCACTACCAAAGCTAACAAATAACTGCAACATCATGGCCTAAAACTTGAAATGCCGACCGCTTTAGTGATCCCACATGTGGCTAACCCTGGGAGACGACAGACCCTTATGGTATCGTATGGTATGGTATGGTATGGTACCGGTTTGGCATGGTTTGGTACGGTATGGTGTGGTGTTGTATGGTGTATAGTACGGTGTATGTATGCATGTATGCATGCGTGTGCGTAGGTATGTAGGTAGGCAGGAAGGTAGGTAGGTAGGTAGGTAGGTAGGTAAGCAGGTAGGTGAGCAGGTAAGTATGTACTCGCCTGCTTGTCGAGTGCGAGTGCCAAAATGTATGTATTCAAGCAATGCGTTGAACCGGAATGCAATGACCCCCAAGCCTTCAAAACAAAAACACAACACAATCAACACACAAAAACATCTTGCAATCAGTTCGTCTCAGCTTGTACCACAACGTCATCTCTCGCAGCCTGCCTAAAGCCAAGGCCTAGCCCCCATGCAACGATCCGTACAACATCCGTAGAACGACCTGGAACTAGGCGCCCGCCGCTGTGAAGTTCAAAGAGTTCCCGGTCAAGTTCATGGAAGACTCGACCCGCTTCAACCCCCCATGTAACACGGTGACTGTATAAGCAATCGACATACGGATGCGCAACTACATCGGCCTCAGTACGAGTTCAAAAAGTAGCAGTACGAGTTCAAAAAGTAGGGTGCATAGTCGCAGACACACATTCACGCATCAAACGTGTACATGTGGCTTATTTATTGAATTACTTGCTTCTGGGTTGTTCCTTGCTTGTTTGTTTCTCACAGAGGTATACACGTGTATTATGCGTGTGTGTATGTATATACCTGTAGCCGTAGACTTACATGCAATTGTTACGTTCACGTATGATGTGCCGGCTCAAGCAGCCACACTTGTCAGAGCGTTTCGCTGTGCCAGCGGATTGAACTAGTTAGGCAAGTTGATGTTTATACTAATACTAGTGAAGCTATTGTCATTGTTCGGGCAGTCATTACCTGAAGGAGTTCTGCTTCCAGATGTTAAGAAGGCCTCTGCGGTTTACGCCCAAGCAGAGCGCGAGCCCAAGAAGGCAAATACGTCTGTGGGCTTATCTATAGGAATCCCTCTGCTGTGTCTGACGCCATGACCACGCGGAACAGGAGCAAAGAGGCAGGACCTTGCAGAATGCACAGTGCATGGAGCCAGCATCCACGAACTCTGTGAGTGTGTGTGCATGTGTGTTGGCCTGTGGGTTCCCTCGCTGTTGCGGCTGCACCTTCTACTTGAGTCGAACTAAGCCATGCGACCTCATCCCTCCGGCGCTTGCTCCCCGTTGTACACCCTGAAGCCCTGAACCCTGAACCCCAAACACTAAAACCAGAAACCTTAAGCCCTGGCAGGTCGTCTTCGTCGAGCCAGCTCAAGCTAGCGATTTGTGGGCCTCGGCGAGTTGTTCACTTACAGGGAGTGCCTAGTTTCCTTTGCGTTGTGGTTGAAATTATACGGATATTATAACATAGCTCAATACCCTGTTCAAAGTTATCAAGGCACTTAAATTCTTGGCTTTCTGGTTATGTAGCTGCAGGATGTGGGGTCTGAGGGTTCCGTTCTGGCGATCAGCTATTTGACAACAGGAGTAACAGTGAGGGTGTAGCTTGTGAGATTCGGTGTCGCAAGAACTTCTATAATAGAGTGTTGGCAGCCGTGCTTGGGGAAAGTGGAAGAGGCATGTTTACCCTGCTAGTACGCCAACGTATACAGGCGCTGTGAGTGCGGGCTATGGAGGTCAATGCTGCGGGTCTAGCAACCCTTGGGGACCAAATGACCCTTATAAGTAGGGGCCCTATACCCTTATACTATGAATCCCTATATGGTATATGAACCTGAAACCCTTTTAGGGTTCATGTCGTCCTTAGGGACAGCATGATGAGATGCCAGGGCTGCATGTTGTTGACAAGGCAGGCTGGCAAGTTGTGGCCGCTGCAACTTTCGTAGTACCATGCTCCAACGCGAAGCGCGAGTACGGCGTTAGGCCTTTAGGCTAACCCTAGGCTTCCAAGGACCTTATAGTTAGGGCCCTAGACCCCTTAAGGACCCAATAATAAGGTCCCTGGAAGCCTAGGGTAACACCGCTTGATGCAAAGGTGTGGTTTTGTACTGAAGTACGGCGCCGAATACGTAAGAACAGGCAGTATGAAATTCGGACGGGCCTGCTGCTCTCCAGGCCCGTGATAACAGTAATAGCAATTTATACTATTAATGATATTCATAGCCATGGTCATACTAATTCTTAACATAGTAGTAGTCATAATTACCAGTACCCCTGTGGCGGTTCCCCAGCTTCTGTCTGCCAGGGCGGATTTCGGTCCGCATCTTCGACATCTGGAAGCTCTTCTCCTTCAGAGGCCTCGACTAAGCCCTTCAGTTTGGGCTAATAGTGCCCCTAGCTGCTGCAACACGCACATACACACATATACATACATGCATGCATGCATGCATGCATGCATGCATGCATACATACACATACATACGTACATAAATACAGACCACAGACAGACAGACAGACAGACAGACAGACAGACAGACAGACAGACAGACAGACAGACAGACAGACAGACAGACAGACAGACAGACAGACAGAGTCTGTCTGTCCGTCCGTCCGTCTGTCTGTCCGTATTTATGTGCGTATGTATGTGTATGTATGTATGTATGTACGTATGTATGTATGTATGTATGTATGCATGATATGCAGGTAGTGCATGTAATGCATGTAAATGCATGGGTGTATGTATGTCAGGAAGTATGTTTTTTCTTTATGTATGTATGTACGTATGTATGGAAGCGTATATGCTCCAACCATTTCTCCCCTGTCGCCTTTCTATTACCCTCGCCGGCACCTGGAACATGATCGAAGAAACATTCGAACCACTCGCATGAACACTCTGTGGCAGCAGATCAGGCCATGATGGCCAGATACATCGCACTGCATGTCTTTGAAACGCGCTGCGAGGCCTGACACCCACAACGCTAATGGCAGTGTCAGTCGCAGCCTGCGCATTCCGCTAGCGTCCCTCGCGCACTGACCGGCGGCAGTTAGAGTCTCCGGACGAGTTGCATGGAGTGTTATACAAGCGCCGTAGCTTCCAGACATTGCGGGTGCACGATCGACCCCAGACGGCTCAGTCGCTATCGCATTATCATCCTGGCTTCGCGCAGTTTCCCGTTGCCGCGAGGCGGAGATAATTTGTCATGGTATTCCTGCTCCGGGTCTTGCGGCAGCTGCAATCCTGTTCGCATTTGGCTGTCAGCAAGCAGCTGTCGCCTGGCCTTACCCTGCTGGAGTTCCGACCGACGTTTTTGCCACCCTGCTGCTCGTAGTCGCAGCTCCATCTCCTGCAAATCTTGTGTTTGTGAGACGGGTTCGGCCCGCCTCTCATGGCCCATGGTCGGGGCTGGCAACTACCGTGACAGGCTGAAACAGGATTGTCGCAAAAACAGTCGCCGCCGGAGCAAAATGCCGCGTGGCTCTTTGAGCCGTAGACTGCTGTATGGCTCACAGCAAGCGCCAACGCGACAAGCCAGCGCCAGCTACCACGGACGAAGCACCAGGGAGCGGCTCCAGTGAAATGAGGATCTACTGATTCTATTGTGTCAGCAGTCTGTTCTATACCACTGTCAATTCATGGCTTTCGGTTGCGGGTCCGTTTGACCCTGGCATAGTGCGTCGGTTTGTTGTTTGAGGTGCTTGTGTGTCAGTTTGGTACCGGCTGGTACCCTCTGGATACCACTACGATTCTCTGCATGCAGCCAGGCCAGGCACGATAGTATAGACAGAAGCCGAAACTTAGGGCCTAAACGGTTACCGACACTGTTCCAAAGGGCTCCTAATTATAGAGAATATGTGCGAAACCTGCGCCGCACCGACTGGCATGGGAGGATGGACTTCCAGGATGAGATGCTGAAGCAAATCCTGACACTCGGCTGCTGGTATCGTCAAAAGAACAAGAGCCTTGAAGTCTTAACATGCTGCCATGTCATACAACATTCAAAACCTAATGACAATAATAGTTTCTACGAGGGATACAACATTCAAAACCTAATGACAATAAGAGTTTCTACGAGGGTTGCTATGAGGGCTCCTCTCGATTTTGGTGAGTCCTCGTCGTGTTGCTGAATTCGGTTAGGATCGGGCGTTCACGTTTTCCGGCTGTCTGGAGAATGAGTGATCTACCCCAACAAAGCCTCTGCCGAATCGATGACTGCGAAAGAGGGCTCGTCGCTGGTTGAAGACCGCATAGAGCCTTAGGGACCAAATGACCCTTATAAGTAGGGGCCCTATACCCGTATACTATGAATCCCTATATGGTATATGAACCTGAAACCCTTTTAGGCTTCATTTCGTCCTTAGGGAGAAGGCCATGTATTGAACTCAAAGCCAGCAGTTGCAGGAGAGAGGTTCCGCATAAGAGAGATCTGCTCCCGGCTTCGCCCATTGCAGAGATCTACGACAGCGCAGCCTGGTCTGGGCAGCGGGAAGTGACATAGTGGCCTTATAATTAATAATGTGTTTGAATAAAACCATGAGGCAAAATACGGTACATAAATGAGCGCACACACACACATACACATATACATATATTATATGAGTTATATGTATAAGGACTAAGGGATGCACCGACAAACTACCTCCGACGCCTATGACTGGTTACCAAAAAGACTGTTCCGAAAAGAAGGCTTGGTCTTGAGAATGTGCTCTCGGTTTCTTCCGTGTGTGACGTTATGGATGCGCAACATCATCTGTAACATCACAGCTAGTATCAGCATCATCATCATCATACTGACTTTGGAAGTAGGATGAAGAGTTTCGCTTTCAAGGCTTGGCTGCTTGGCAACCCGACAGCGTGCATCACGTACCCCTGTCCTTCCCGCCTGCCGATTCCACACATTGACCGAAGACTGACAAGGCAACCTCTGAAGTTTACGACGGGACGATTTCTGCCGGTTTCATGCGACGTGGGGCCGCGCCGGCTCCCATGGCTGCATCGGCTGTCGACAGGACCGGCTCTGGCTCTGCCGGTCTCATGCGCCGTGCGGCCACGCCGGCTCCCATCAGTGCATCGTCTTAACTGGGTGGCTGCAGTATGTTGGCACAAGTCCTCCTGAGAGCCCGGGGGTTAGGTTCTTGGAAGATAAGTTTGAGAGGTCAGGGGACCCCAATTCTGAGGCCCGGTGTACAACAACAGTCAGAGGCATAGCAAGAAGGAAAACGTTGTTCTTCTCGTCCCGGTGATGGTATGGTGGTTCTGGTGGCGGCGGTGGCGATAGTGGCGGTGGTGGGAGTAGTCGTAGTGGTCGAGGTAGTGGTGGTGGGGGTGGCGGTGTTGGTGGTGTCGGTAGTGCTGGTGGTCGTGGGTAGTCCCAGTGCCAGTGCCGGTAGCAATGGCCGCAGCCACGGCAGCAGTAGCAGCTGTAGTAGTAGTAGTGGTTGTAGTGGCAGTGGTAGTGGTAGTGGTAGAAGTAGTAGTAGTAGTAGTAGTAGTAGCAGCAGCAGTAGTAGTAGTAATAGTAGTAGCAGTAGTAGTAGTAGTAGTAGTAGTAGTAGTAGTAAAGTAGTAGCAGTAGCGCATGCAAGAAGAAGAGAGGAAAGAAGCACAGGTAGCGGCTGATTTTGAGAAGGACGACTTGAACCCGCAGCAACTACAGCTACGTAATCACAAGTGCGGGCGTGAAGACATCGTTGATGAGCAGGAGGCTGCTATGTTACAGGCTGTTTTGTTACTTGTTTGGCATCCACATCTGACCAAAATCAAAATTTGAACATAGTGCTGGTTTACCGTATAGTACCTTACAGCTATTGTGTATGCCAAGCCGCACACCGCTCCATCGCAAGGCATTGAGGACTCCGCATTTTCCCCATCTCCTTCGTTGCAGGAGGAGGCCGTGAGCACCAGGGGTATGTAAGGCGTCAGGGTCAGTTGTTCGGGAGTTGGGGAAGTCGATAGAAAAGATGCAACATCTCGGATGCGTTCCAGTCAGAAGCCCACGAAGAAGGAGTTCGGAATCTGTGCATGTGTGCCCTCTTGTATATTCATGCCTCATGCTTTGGAAACTTTATATTCTGTGTGTTGGAGTGATGGCCTCATGCGACCTGACATTGGGCCTGGCCAGACTCTCCATCAAGACATCCAAACGTAGGGCTTTTCTGAGTTCCGCTCACCAGACCCACCAGACTTCAGAAGTTCTGTAGCGCAAAGCAGGTTGAGCCTTCGCTGTGCCCCATGATGAGAGTCAGGATGGCCAGGACGAAGCGAACAACAAAGCCGCGAAATCCTCGAGAATGCGCCTGCAGACGTACTCGACAGAGGACAGCATGATTCTGGCGGGAAGTATTGCGACAGCGCTGCCAACCGTTCGAAGTGCCACCGGATATACTCACTGGAGCAGGAAGGCAGGGAGCAACGCCAGTAAGCCGCCAGAGGCTGTGCTTTGTAATTTATACCCTTTAGAGTTTAGGGACTTTAGGGTTCGAGAGCAGTTGCAACACCGATCCTCGGCAGTCTGCTTTCATTCCGTCTGCAGGGGTCGAGACTTTAGCACACTGAGGTGTAGTACCTACAAACTAGCGCAAAACACGCACACTAGCGTAAAAGTACTTGTGCAGGTGCAGAGTTTACATCAGCAAGGCTGAGAATGACCACTACAGCGATAAGATCTTCGACAGTTACTGTCGTCCTAGTAGGAGTTCAACCATCTGTAGACACGGCAACACGATTTTCATCACAAGTCTTGGGACGAAGGGATCGGACAAGTTCGGTGGACTTCCCTGACAACCTCTACTTCACTGCTGGGGAACGGGGCTACAGCAGTGAGTGAGTAATCTATAGAGGCCTGAATAATATGAGTAGTTGCTAATCATCCTGTTAATTCCGATGAGCCGAACATCTCTATGTTTGTATAAACATTGTATACATATATATATATATAATCATACAGAAGAGGTTGTGTATGTGTATAGACACACGCACGCACACACACTTTACACTGTCACGTATCCCCAGTCTGCCTGCCCCTGTGCTTGTGTGTCTGCCACAAAAGCGCGAGGATCTGGAGAAGAAGCAGGAAGCCGAGCCCGTGATGGGTTCAGAGTTTATGGGGTTAATTACCCATAGGCCCCATAGTAGTTCCTTTTTGGAGTTACCTTATTGGAGTCTATATATGAACCCCAAAAAAAACTACTTGAGGGCCTATGAGTCATTATAAATGTGTGCTAAAGGGGATCGGATTGCTATGAATTATCAATGCTAGCCTTGCGAAAGCTGCCTGTTCCAATTTCAGTGCATCTCTGGATGCATTGGCTACACAAACGCTCGTGCCGGCGACATACTCGCAGACATTGCAAAGCATTTAGGATGTCTGTACTTACGGGATCTGCAGCATGAGCGTGACATTGTGTTACTCGTGCTTTTTCAGTCAATGAGTTAGCCAGTTATTCTAGTATTTCGTCAGCCAAGCCGCTGCGCGGTTACTTTACTGAAAGAATTCCATCAGTGGGTAAGCAAGTCGGTAGTTACGCAGCCAGGCAAGCAGGTACGCAAGTAGGCAGGCAAGCAGGCAGGCAAGCAGGCAGGCAAGCAGGCACCTAGGCAAGCCACTAGCAGGCAGGGAGGCAGCTAACAAGGTAGGTGCAATCGGCCAGTGTCATTGGCCTACTTCTTAACTTTGGCTTATTTTCGGGCCTCAACCCGCTAAGGAACTGGCGGACACGCACTTTCTCCGGCGCATGTTCACGTCTCACTCTCGCTGCTGGGCTGCATGAACACAGTTTCTTGACCTTCAGCCGTACATGATCGCCTTACTACGTGCTTTTAATTCAGCCCTCGACACAGCATCTTGACAAGCACGTCGCCATCATGCATGGGATAGTCGTTTTGTCACATGAACGACTGATGTTTTACTTAGAAATGAGTGTTTCGGAACTAGAAATTCAGGGTTAGAGAAGTGTACCTATGTTTCGGGCCACGCGTGCCGTTCCTATCTAGCTCTCTGCCAGCATGGCCTGGCAGGGCAAGTTGTCACTACAATACTACCAGTTTGATGTGAGCTTCGAACAGCATATGCCCGTAATTAACAACGATGCTACCAGCAACGAAGACAGATGTCTTGAGCAACTGAGCGATGGAAGGTCAGCATGCCCATGTCGAGAAGATGAGGGCAGGCGGCCGCATCGGAAAGTTGGTGAAGAATCCTGGTCGCTTGCCGTTGATACAGATCAGTTTTCAGCTTTTGAATCTCTTTTGTCATGGACCTCCGGCCATGCACCCGCTGAGCTAATGGTGACAACAGGCAAGTGGCTATTCAGTTTTAGAGGTCATTGGCTGTCGTGGTCGACCAGTGATTGGGCATCGATGGTCTTTCAGGTAGCCACGACCTCATTGTCTCCTGTCTTTGGTGCCTTTCTTTGCTTGTCCCGTTGCAGGCAATCTCATGTAGACCTGGGCTTGAATCTCTACGATTCTGTGAAGCGTCCAATATCGTTAACAGTTTTCTCATTATTGTTCTCAAAGTTCTTGTTATTCATTGCTGTTATTATTACTCTAATTCACATGGTATTGTTGCGCACGGTCGTCCTCATCCTTTGAAGGTGGCCAGGCTCAGGGTTTCGGGCTTCGGGCTTAGGGATCAAGCCCTCTTGCTCGTGACAGATGCAGCCTTCGCTTCTTTGCATGTGATGCGCTGTGTCGACATACTCCACGTTGATGTCGTAGGCATGTCGTGACAGCTCGGCTACCATGATTACCGAGTTGAGAAGAGATACTGTAATCAACTGACTGTTACTTCGAGCTAATAATAGGTTGGTGTTTCTATACCATGTTGGCAGCTACTTCGTTCAAGCTGTGCTCAACACCTTCTTGCTGGTTGCCGGCATGCCCAAGCACAGCTCGATGCGAGCGAACCTTGGGAGGGAACTACTCCTTAAACCTAGAGAGTGCAACGCCCTGGTGGCGCGTATTTCTCGGGAATTTAGGAGTTTTCACTCGAGTTTTTACACTTAGATTTTCAGAAAACAACATAATACGGGCCTGCGTTTTGTGGGTTTCAGAAACATAGG
>CAJNDV010007646.1:39649-55222 GCA_905221635.1 Symbiodinium sp. CCMP2456 | reverse complement strand
TATCTATCTTTATCTATCGATCTATCTATCTATATATCTATCTATCTGTCCATCTGTCCATCTCCATCTGTATCTATCTGTATCTATCTATCGATCTATCTATCTGTCTGTCTATCTATATCTGTATCTATCTTTATCTATCTATCTATCTATCTATCTGTCTGTCTGTCTGTCTACCTATATCTGAGCTGTATCTATCTTTATCTATCTACCTATTACCTATCTATCTATCTATCCATCTATCTATCTAACTATCTATCTATCTATCTATCTATCTATCTATCTCTCTGTCCATCTACATCTGTGAATCTATCTTTATCTATCGATCGGTCTATCGATCTATCCATACCTAGGTATACCTATCTGTCTGTACATTTCTATCTATCTATCTATCTACCCATCTATCTATCTGCTTATATACCTACATATCTATCTAATTATCTACCTATCTATCTATCTGTCTATCTTTCTATCTTTCTATCTAGCTCTCTCCCTCACTCTCGTTCTCATTTGTCTGTTCATCTCCGCAACGAGTATTGATTGAGCAATGGCTCCTGGATGTTCCTAAATTAAGATTGGCCGTAGCAGCAGGGAGGATCCCATCCAGAGCACACATATAGAGGACTTCCCCAAATCCCCCACCCTGCCAAAACACATTGAAGAGGGGTTTCTGACTAAAGACAGTGGACAATTACTGAGCTCTACCCTAATCCTTACACGCTTTCAGCTCCTCGATGCAGCCGAGGAGTTAGTTGGGAAGTGGCCATCCGGCCGCTTTCAGAGGTGTCATGGTATTGGGGACTTGCATTCATTTTCTATGTGGCCTTCACATATTTTGCCGCTACTTGGCGACTATATGAGGCAAAGTTGTAAGTCAGGTGCTACAGGGTCATTGTTTCTCTTCGGGTTCCTGTGAACCTGAGCTGAGGTGTTAAATGTTGCAGCCCGGTGGCAATCAGAGCTCTGCTGTCTGCAAATCCGGGGTTGCATAATCCTTGACGTTTGCCTTCATGACATCACGACGTCCGTTCACTCCCTTGAACAGGTTGGGAACAAACAGGGACAGAGCGAGAGAGAGGGAGAGAGTCACAAAGCAGCCCCTTACAATTCGCTGGCGAACAGAAACAGCGAGGGAGAGAAACCGTGGTATCGGAAAGCAGGGGCCGAACAAGGATCTGACGTATGCGCCAAGACACATGAATGCGCACCTACTCACAGACTGAGTGCGTGTTTTTGTGTTTATCTTCGAACGAATGAGAAGGAATTCATGAACGTGTGCAGCATTCTGCTCATCTGCTTGTCTGCTTCTTTCCATAAGTACCGGCCGTTCTCTCTCTCTTTCTCTCTGCCTCGCCAGCTATTTGCTTCTCGAATTTGCGCCACTAAAACATGTCGTGCTTGGCTGCGTATGTAGATAGATAGATAGATGGATAGATAGATAGATCGATAGATCGATAGATATAGATATAGATAGATATAGATAGATAGACAGATAGATAGATGGATAGATAGATAGATATAGATAGACAGATACATAAAAAGATCTCGGTAGGCGAGCCGATAGATAGCTAGATAGATAAACAGATAAACAAAACAAAGGTTGTTGTGCCTATGTTCGTGGGTCTTCGGCAAGCAGCAGCTTGCCAGTATGTGGTGCCTGTCGTCATCGATGAGTGCACCCAAAGTTCCGCGCACGCAACATTTTCCGTACTTCCTCGGGTATGCGTCCGGTGTTTCTTTTAATCACCCAGCGTCTCTGCGCAAACTGCCCATCGTATTCTCAAGTCACTAGATGTCCAAGTGCCTCTCGATCCGCCCGGCTTTGCGCCCATTGATGGGTTGCGTGCTTTTGCTGTAGTTCGGTTGCCAGGGCGTACGGCTCACTTTGTGCCTGCCTTCCTTCCCATGCAGCACCACATGCAGCGCAAGTTTCTGAGCTTGTGAGACCTTTGCCGTCGTCCTTCTAGTCTGCGGCAGTGTTCTGCTGCAGCACTCGGCGGCTGCCCCTATCAAACTGTTGTGCAGTTTGATGGAGTGAGTGCCTTCGTCCATGTTTTCTTGTTAAATTGCCGCCCCTCAAGTTCTTTAGCAGTTGATAGAGTGGGTGCCTTCTAAAACTTGTTCTTCAATGCCGCAGGTGACGGCAGTATTCTGCCAGTCAGCAATAGAGTCGGCGCAGAAGGACCACGCCACAGTTGTGCAGAACATGCTAGACAACAAGGAGTCGCACCTGCAGAAGCTTGGCAGTGCGATTTTTCATTGGGTTGTCGACGGGTTTTGGCGTGCTGGAGCTGCGCACATTCGTGAAACAGGGTCTACAGAGATAGTGCATCATCAAGAAGCAAGACTGCCCGCCAACACTGCAAATCAAGCGTCGGCAACCGGTACCTGTAGGCTTAACAGCCACAAGCCACTCAGCAAAGATGTTCATCCGCCATGGAAAGCCACAGCCAAGGAAACTTCGGACTCTGTTTAGCAAGCTCGGAGCCGAAGAAGCCGGAGGGATAACTTTTGGCATGTTCGAGCAGAAGATCAACTCCGGCCCGGTTCGTGAGTACTTTGAGACGCTGGGCTTGGACGCTGCCCGAATGCATACAGTGTTTTCAAGTCTAAGCTCCCTACATTGCAACAGCGGTTTGTGCTTCCTACAACATACACAAATACTATTAAGAGCCTCTTTTGTCTAACATCCCCAAACACGGAATCCCTCTAGCACCTTTCAGCTTCCGGGTCAGACCTTTGTCGCGAGGTCTCCGAGAGACTCTCCGTCTCAACGGTGTTGTCGTCTATTGCGGCCTCAAACGTTCCAAGTGCCCTAATAGTGTTCATATCAATGACGTTAGAATGTATGGCTTATCGCAACGGAAAGACTGTCAATGCCAAAGTCGAAACTGGATACATACGTGAACCTGTGGGAAGAGTGGTCTTGGATTTGGGAAGCCCCACAGAAGTTTGGGTGGAAAATGCGGCTGCCAGCAACCCGAAAGAATCCGTTTCGACTTGGGGCCCGTGTGTTCAGGAATAGAACTTCGCGTGCACACCTGTTGGAGTGGAAGTATCATGGAGTTTGTAGGATATATAGGGTTTAAGGTTGACTACTTTGGGTGCAGGGTTTAAGGGTGTTGCTTTTGCTGAGCCAGGTTTGGGATCCATGGTCTTTTTTCAAGCTTCTGGACTCGGATGGTGGCGGCTTTGTGGAGATCGAGGAGCCTTTGGAGGGCAGGTGGGTGTTCATCCATGTGGGGTATAGGGTTTAGGGCAAGTTTAGGGTTCAGGAGGGCGGAACCATTTCTGATCGCCGGAGCTGGTGTGAGGGGCATCTTGAGAAATGCTGGCCGGGGCAGTGCACCCACATCACGCCCTAAATCCTGAGGGGCGGAACAAGCAGAAGGAAATGGTACTGTCTGGTAGTATGCCAGTGGGAAGCTCTCCGGCTCAAGCGCCGCCACCACCCTCAAATGGTGGCAGCAAAAGTGAGGGCAAAGGCGCTCCACCCTGTAAGGATGGTCAACGCAAGGGCAGTGGCACGGCCCCAGTGGTTCGGACTCAAAAAAATGAGGCCACCAACCTTCCGTCGCTCAAGAATGACGATTGGAAAGGAGACCTGGTGCCGTGAGCTCGCTCAGGTTGTTCACGCTCGGGACAAGGAGCAAGCGGAGGCGGCGGGGACCATCCTGCAGCAAGTTGCGCCCTGTGTCTGTTCAAAATGCTTCTGGATCGATAGCAAGGGCACCTGTGAGGCCCCCTTTTACTACGAGGGCATCATGCCAACCGGGACGCGTCGTGTGCATTGACGGAGAAGTTGGTGTGCAGGCTCGTCCAAGTCCTCGCCGAGCTTCGGCTCCGGTTGCTAAGGTTGCGGCTCCACAGATTACGGTGCTGCGGGCAATGGTCGGCCGTGAGTTTGTCAAGCACCAGGAGTACGCTGAGCTCCGGGCCAACGCTGCGCGCTTCCTGAAGAGGCGGCTTACTCTTTGAAAGACGTCTGGGGGTTTTCGGAGGAGGACCGTGGTGGTTACAAAGCCATCGTCGGCCTCGTGCGGGTGGCGAGGACATGCTGAGCAGCTCCTCATCAAGGACTCTGGCAGGAACGGTCTGTTCTTTGAGCCAACTGCTGTTGACAAGTTCCCGGTGGCCATTGAGTGGCACAACAGGGCGGAGGAGGAGACTGCCCAGGACTACCTGAACCGCGTTCTCGCGAAGAAGAGTCCACTGGGAGCTGTTTTGGGCAGGCGTCAACCTGGTACTCGTATCAAGCAGGATGCCTCCAAGATCGTTGGCGTCTGCAGGCCACGCCACCGCACTGGTGGGAGGACTTTGTTTCGGAGGTTGCAAAGGAGCAGGCAGGTTTGCAGAACTGTCAAGTGATGCGCAAGATCGTCAGAGCGAGCAAGGCGACTTGGATCCTTCGTGGCATCTCTGACGCAGACTTTGGCATGATCCGAGTTGATGAGAACGGCACTTCCAAGCAGTACTTGTTGGTGCCGTCTGCTCCCACTCGAGCTGGGCCGGGGCAGGCCCGGCGCACAGTGTTGCAGCAGCCGGTCAGCTTTCCCAGATCTTCCAACAGACTCGTGTTTGATTTAAGGTGTTTTGCTGATTTTGAGTTTAAAGTTGAAAGTCTGTATCTAAGGTGTTTTTAAAGCCATGATTTTGAGGTGTGTTGGTTTGCCTATTTTGCTAGTTCTGCATCGTTAGGGGCCATCAATGGGACTTGCGCTTTTCAGCTGTGAATGAAGTAATGACGATCATGCATCGTTTTGTTGCAAGAACAGGCACCGTCATGCCGGGCAATCGAAGTCAGAAGTCCGGTTGGCTTGGGGCCTTCAGGAAAGGTCTCCTGGACCTTGGATGGTCTGAGGCTGGGACGCCGTGGACATGGTGGCACGCTGGCCTCAGGAGCTGGCTGACGTTGGACAGTCGGCAGCAGACCTGGCAACCCCAGCTGCGAAACGTGTTGAGAGAATCCTGGCGTAGAGCTCTGTTCTACAGGTGGCTATCGCAGGACCGCGTGGACAGTAGGATGTGTGAGCACATGACTTACTCTGAGGATCGATTGAAGGACCTGCGGTTTCTTGACCTCAGTGCGCATGAGATCGCGGTTGTCACGGGGGCAGCAGTCTTGTCACCGTTGTCCCTTCTGCGGGGACGGGGGTGCTGACTGGGAGCATGTGGCGTGGGATTGCTCTCATCACGCTCTAAGGCCGGTGGGTCTGGGCAAGAGCTCGGGTCATGACGTCTTGCAGATGAGGCTGGGATGGCCGTCTAAGGACAAACGTCACAGCCAACGCGTGCTGGCGTGGCTTGCCAACGTCAGGAAGACGTGCTTGGATCTGAGGCGCACCGCCTCGAGGGCTAAGGGCTAGGCAACTGGCTCTGGATGACTACGTCCGTCATTTTGGTGGAGAGCGTGGTCATATTCTACAACTATATATAGGGTTCAGGGTTTAGGGTTCGCCAGCGACTGCGTAAGGCGCCCTAGTCATTTCTCAGCGAATAAATAACAAGCCTCTCTGTTTCAGGGGGCTGCTGCTTAAGTGCTAAACTTTTTTTTTTATATTTTATCGATTTAACTTTTGTGGAGGCCTTGCTTCTTGGCTTTGCACTTTTGTATTTTCTCGTGTTCGCGCTTGCGCCGGCCCTGCTTCTTGGGCTGTAGACTTTGTCATTTTCTTGTTGTGGCCCAACCCCTACCCAGGCCCCGGGCACTCCACAGTGCCAGTCCCCAGCCCCCAGCCTCATTGGGCCTGGATTTTGTCATTTTGGCGGTTGGATTTTGTCACTTTGGGCCTGGATTTTGTCAGTTTTGGGCATCACTTTGTGCCTGGATTTTGTCGATTTTGTCAATTTTGGGCCTGAAGTTTGTCACTTTGGACTTGGATTTTGTGACGGGGTGGCGTTCTTGGGCGCGGGCGGCGTTCTTGGGATATCCTGCATTCCTTTCACTCTTCAAACCACACTTATCAGCGCCAGCCGTCTGAAATTTAGGGTGTGGGGTGTAGGGTCTAGGGTGGGAGGGGGAGTCGCAGCAGCTGGAAACACAGGTTGTGGCGGTCTTTGACAACCTTCCTCTGGTTCTGCGTTCGGAGGCCTACCGTGAGCAGACAGGCCGTGTGATAAAGGAGCTTCGACCTTTTTGGTCGGCAGTCGAGGTGGCTGCGGGGAAAATCTTCCCTCTGTGGGTGCCCTTTCATGGGAAGCGTCCGGAGTGGAGGCCCAGAGACTCTGATCTCTGCGAAGTCTCTGTTCGCCGCAGGCTCAACCAAGCGGCTGATGACGAGGTGGCTCGCTTGCAAGCAAAAAGGTGGTGCTGGACACGCTTCGCCAACGCATGCAAGGGCTGGTCACTTGCTGCTCTTCGGACGCAGGCACTGCGCACCAAGCCTTTTCACGACCTGATGCGTGCTCTTTGGTGGTGAGAAAGGACTGCGCTATGCGGTTGAAAGGGCGGGACGGCTAGTTGCGTGGGACTTTCCGTCTGCGGTGCCTGTGGTGCAAGCCCATAAGCTTTTAAGTTCGGCCAGAGCGGCTACCTCTACAACTTCAACTTCAACTGTGATCCAAGTTTACCTCCAGCACACCAACGCCCTAGTCTTCGTGATCTTTGTGGAGGTGGGGCATGTGCTACCTGGCACTGCTGCGAGTGGTGTGATGGGCAACCTGCTAGGCCAAAGCGGGTGCAAGAGAGCAGTTATCCTACATGAGATGTCTTTACGCCGCACTGGAGCAAGCAAGAAGTGGGCTGGCTCGCCCACAACATGAATGCAGAGATATCTCGACATTTGATTTTGAGAAGGCTGAAGTACTCATTTGCACTTGTTTTCGGACGGCTTTCATGCCCAGAATGATGCGCTTCACGGGCTACCGTGGGGTGAGAGTTGGCGAGGCCTCCCACCCCGGACCGGGAGGACAAGCCGCTAGGACGCGACGACAAGCAGAGAAGTCTTTGGAAGATCTGTTGCAAGGTGGAGGGGCCGTCAAGCTTATCATTTTGTTTCTGCGGATTTTGCTACCGGGCGGGCAAGCCAAAAAGCTGGGGCAGGTGTTGCGAAAGGAGGAGGTGGCAGTGCAGCAACTCACGGAAGCGGAAGCGTAAACGCAAACCGCGCAGCAGTGGGGTCTTGGCTACGTCTCCTTTGGCAGGAGGCGGCCAAGACCTGTACCTTTCGTGGCCTGAAGCCTTAGGGCCAGAGGGCCGTGAAAAAGTGGTATGGCCATATAGAGCACATATGGCCGTGAAAAGGGCAAATCGTGAAGTTCACGGACCTGCTGGTCGATAGGTGTACTCTTGAACTAGACTTTGTGTGAAATATCTTCGTTTCGTGTGAGAAAAAACAACAAACCCTAATTCACGCCCTAATCATCCACAAAGCCTAATTTCACACCTTAATCACCCTAATCGGACCCTAATTATTACTTGGAAGTCAGAACATCCTCGCCGGTGGTGACCCAGCTATATAGGCGTTAGATAGCAATATAATACAATATAATATAATATAATATAATATAATATAATATAATATAATATAATATAATATAATATAATATAATATGATATGATATGATATGATATGATATGATATGATATGATATGATATGATATGATAAGATATGATATCATATGTTATGATATAATGTAGTATAACATAAGATAATATGATTCGATATGAAATGATATAATATGATATAGTATGATATAATAAAACACAACATAATATAAAACTAATATAAATAAAATAGAAATAATAATATAAATATAATATAAATATAATAGAAATATAATATAAATATAGTATACATGTAATAAATATAAATATGTATGTCTATATATATATATATATTTATGTACATATACAAATATATATATATATATATATATGTATATATACATCTATATAAACTTCAATATACACATATACATGACATCGACATAGTAAAGCTAAAATCTGTTTCTGGACAGAGGATAAAGAAGATGTGTATATATATATATATATTCATATACATCTCTATATATGTATATATGAACCTCTATCCCTCTCTCGAGTCTCTCTCTGTCTCTCTCTCGGAAAGGGGGCCGGCACGGTGCACAGTTTGAGTGTTTCGATTGGATCTTTGAAGAAGCTGCTTGAATTCGGTGGGATGAAAATGATATGCATGTGTATAGGGTCGTCGCTTCGCCATGTTTTGTGCGATTCAGCACGGCGCGTCATGCCTGTCGCCACTGGTCGGCGTTTCGAGGAGTTGCCCAATCGGCTTGGTTTTTCGGAGCGCTCACTCCGACAGCGGAGGAAAGAGTCGAGGGAATCGACTTTTGCACGGACGATATCCCGATCGCCAGTCTTCAAGCGTTTCGTCACTCCTCAGAATGTGAGTCGTGGATTTCCGCACGCATACTACCGAAGGGCCACGGGGGTCAGCCAGAATCTTCCGTAAACTTCTGGTTCCAACAGCCGTGCACTTGTTTCACATGAACTCGTACGTTTTTGGGACGCAGCGCATTCTGCGGCCCGACGGTCCTTAAGACAAAACAAGACAAATACCCCTGACAACCTTTATGAATTTATGAATATGAATAGCTGAATAGCTTCAACAGAATCCTTTAAGTCATAACACATCCCCTAAATGCGGCCTGGCCTAAAAGCGGAGCCCGAAATCCGAAACACATCAGGTTCAGCGTGTAAGGCCTATATTGCATGCCTTTTAGGTTTCTAGGGTTTAGGGAGCCTGCTCGGAGGTTTATTTGGTTCAGGGTTTAGGGTATAGGGCACCTCTAGTTTAGGGTTTTTGGGGTGTAGGGTTTAGGGAATGCAGAGTCTCTGAATATCGCCCGGGGATGTAGTGCTTCTTAGGATCTCTGAATTCTACGTCGCATATAGATTATCACAGTTTATTGTGCATACCATGACATATGAATATGATGGTATGTTCATAACTTTTTTTCGACAGCATGTTTATGCCATATTGTTATGGCTATCTATTTAAAAGCCAGTTCCTCCAGGAGTTCTTCCTGGGCTGTTTGAGATTTAGCGGAGCTGTCCCTTGACTGGCACACGGCTCACGGTTTTGGAGCTTCCGTTTCGAGGCTTAGGGGCTTCGGGGTTTAGGCAAGGCAAGCCTTACTACATTCTGGTTCCACGGCGGCATGAGAGTTTTCGATGCTCGGCCTATGCGCAAGTGAGATCTAGATTCTAGATCGAGTTCTTTGGCTCGACCTGCTGATGGCCGGTGTCGCGTGACTTCCATCCTACATTTTACATCATTTTGCCTGCAAGTCATACTGCCTGCAAGGTGTTCGCCCAGTCCTCTTGACCTTGGGACGTAGGATACCTTTAGTATGGTGAGAGTTCAGGCCAAAGCCATGGATGTGGGGAAGCTCATTCAAGACCAGACTTGGCTGATCCGCAGCCAGGGACGATTCCAAAGATGCATGGACGCTTGATGGCGCTTGGGATCAGTGTTCAGGTCTTTTACGGCTCAGTTGCAAGGCTTTTTTAGGACTTAATGGTTTAATGTTATGTATCGGTTGATGAAGCCAACTCTCCCACCACTTGCAAACATTGACCCCCGAGATTCAGACCTCAGCAAGCATAAGGCCTTGCTCCCTGTGCTCGCATGTGTCATGTGCGCGAAGGCCTGTCGAAGCATTCGGGTTGCCACATCAATACCCAGAACGATTATGACAGTGCATTCCGTACATCTTTGTGATGATGATGATGATGGCGATCATTATGACGATGATAGTCATGCGGGTCATGTTTTGGATTATCGCCACGACAATCGTAGGAGAAGGCGCAATTTAGCAGGAGGAGTTGTACCGTTGTCCGTCTTGTCAGTCTCAGCACGGTTAAAAGTAGCACGGACAATCGTGGCATCGTGACGTTAGCTGGATGCCACAACAGCGGGTGTGTGCAGTAAAGATGTGGCTTCTCCACCGCTTGGACGGTTGTCAGGTTCCTGCCAGAAACGCAACTCTACAGACGACTCGTAAGCCACGTGGATGTATGTGTCCGTGCCTCGTCTAGGCTCCCACCACGAGCACGACCGGCAGTCCCGTAACCCTCCCCCTAAACTCCAAACTCAAAACCTGAGGCAAAACAGCCCTAAACCCTTGGTGGCCTCAGGAGGATGAACTCATCAAGCTCAGAGATGACATGACCACCTTGAGAGATTTCATCAGCTCTCTCTCGCGGGGTGTGATGTGTGCACAGCTCTGAATTTTCAAGAGCGTAATCTTACAGTTGTCTCCGGCGGGTTGCTATGGTCTGCAACATGATCCCACTTCCAGGGTGATTCTGACTGGTTGCCTGTTAGCCGGAACTTCGAGCTGTGCGTGTGTTCAAGCCTGAGCGTCTGCTCCGGTCTGAAGGCGGGGCACACTGGATGCCTGGACCGTTGTAGGTCTTTCCTGAGGCACTGGCATAATGCGAGATGCCTCACCGAAGGATAGGACCCGAATAACATGAAGAACAGAGCTGACGAAGCCGACACTACTTGAGACATGCTATGTTAGTTAGTCAAACCTCCGGATTCAACTTGGTGGTCAGGGGTTGAAGTCCATGTCGGGTCATTTTTGAAAATGGATTTTGTGCGGCTGAATAGGCTGCTGCTGTTTCACTTTGTCACAATGACAAGGCACGCACGCTCTTGGTGCAAGCGTAGAGGCTGGTTGGAGGATGACAATTTTGAAACGGCAGAACCTCTTTCTCTCTCTCCTCCCTCTCTCTCACTCACTCTCTGTGTCTCTCTCACTCACTCGCTCGCTCGCTCACTCACTCACTATCTCTCGCTCTCTCTCTTTCGCTCTCTCTTTCTCTCTCTCTCTCTCTCTTTCCCTCTCTCTCTCTCTCTCTCCCTATCTCTCTCTCTCTCTCCGCTCCCTCTCTCTCTGTTTCAGTCTCTCTCTCTCTCTCGCTCTCTCTCCATCTCACCCTGTCCGTCTCCTCTGTCCCACACACACACACACACCCGCGAACCGAAACTCTTCTCATGGCTCGATGCAAGATTTAAGATGCGACCAGTTCAACAATGTGGAGGGTCCGGACCAATTGGTTTAGAACAGGCGTGCCTTTGCGTGTGAGTTTTCCCGTCGATGTAGTGTCCGGTCGGCAGAGAATGTCGCGCAGCGAACTGTTGACCTGTGCAGAGACTCTTGCCTTCACGGAAAAGTAAAGCTGCTGCTCCATGGCTGAAGCATCGATCAGGCTGGAGAACATCTTGCCCGGCAGTTCGCTTCGTCTTGGTTCAGCCCAGACGGCGAGCCAGAAGTCATTCCGTCAAGCTTCAGCAAGCACGTGGGCCAGGGTTCTTCAGGTTTCGATGTCGGCCTTGTGATGTCGACAGTAGAAGGGGTGTTCAATCTCGTGGAGGCAGCCCATCTCGACTTGGATTCTAGTAATGAATGGCAGCCATTGCAATTGCCACCATCATTACAAAAAATACGGGAGCAGCAGTTACAAGCATGAGAGGAGTTCACTAGCTCCTGACTATTTCCAGCTGTCAATAATATCCTCTGTTGCACGGAAATCTGCAGCTTGACAGGGCTTCAATCAATACTTTGCAGACAAGTGTGCAGCCTATGACAACTGATTCTATTTTCTAGAGCGGACTTATTGGTGCCTCGCTCCCAGCGTGTCCAAATGGCAGCTTCCGAGGCCTGCAAGCTCAGGTTTGTGTGGCGGTTCATAAAAGTTTCCATTTGGAACCACTGTCAGCAAAGTCGAGGAATAGTCTGCGCACACCCGCACACACACACACACGCACACACACACACACATTCATGCTCGAATTGGACCTTACCCACCCTCGCTCCAGGCCGATGCTTCTCCGGCAAGTCCTTCGGACGATGAACAGAGAGCCGCTGTTCACCCTGACACGGCGCTGTACCTCTTCTTATTTAAGAGCGTTCGTGGAGCTCAAAGATAGAAAGTTTGTAGTGGAGCCAGCAAGCCACCATTCCCTGACGACCAAAAACTTCCACAACAACAACCTGCGTAACCTGAGAAATCCAGACCCAGGCTTCTTGCAACCATGCAAAGCCACCACGAGTTGGTCATGGAGCGGTTGGGCCAACAAGATGTGCTTCTCAGTCGAGCAGCGTTACCCGGCGGAGGGTTCCTAGTTCAGAGTTGGACCCCCCGAGTTCCGAATCTGCGGAAAGCCGAATGAGAGCCTGCAGCCATATTGAGGGTTTCCTGGTTCAGTATAAATGGCTTCACTTTTGAGGTCCGGGCTGAATCCTTACACCGTGTAAGGCCCCAAACAGGCCTAACTCAGCGTCCCATGCCTCCCACGGATCATCAACATCGCTTGGCTTTTTCTGGCTGTGCGTGCCGGAACCCAAAACGGCACCTGAGATTCGGTGGTGCCCTGCAACTAAGCAGGTTAAAAAAGAAGTTGGTAAATAGTCATTTAGATTTTTTTTACAGCCTGCAGGTGTATGGGTGCATCATGGGGCTTTTGGTGCAATCGCTCTCAGCTGCTCGATTTTCAGAAATTGGGCAAGAGTCCCTTGTCAAAGCCTCAGGCCCTCAGAAAAGACCCCAATAGTTCTCCGCCCGAAAGGCTGAATTCTCCAAAGCCCAAACCCAGAACATGCAAACTCCGACTTGCTTCCAAGCCCGGGGGCAAATAAGTTGCCATGTGCCAAGGCATGGAAGTGATGCACCTAGTTCAAGGTCGCGACCTGCGAAAGTGCTCCCACATACGGCAGAGACAAGGAGAGGCCGCAGCAGAGCCGCTTAGGGTCTCTGGTATATGATACAACCTAGTAGATCATAGCAGAACGAATACAAAGCATAAACGACATACGTTTGCTGTTTCTGTTGCTTTATGCTTACTTGTATTGTCTCAGCTTTAGCTGAAATCTGGGTAGATGCCGCTTTGCCACCTAGTTTCATGAAGTCGAATTCAGGAAGCAGACGTCGGCGTCATTTTCCGACATCCCGCCGTCAGAAGTGAGCTGAAGCTCGGTTGAAGTTGTAAGCTTCGGGTTCTCAGAGGATCAGCAGCGGGGAAATGTTGTCGTCAATGCGTACAGCAGCCCGCGGCGAAATCAGGATTCTTGTTGAGTTGATTTCAGTCCCATGCTGGGAAGATGCTCCTTATGTTTGTCGGTACGACTTTGCAGCAATGTGCAGGTCTTGTTCATGTAGCGCAGTCATATTCCCGACAGGTCCACTCACGCGGCTCACACTCAATCCCAAGAAGCCTTGTTGAACGCATTTTTTGCCAAAGGCCATTCCTCAGGTGCTGTTGTTTGAGTGCGCTATCTCTAGGCTTGGCTTAGCCCCATGAACCTATTAAGTCCTTACACCCATATCCATGTTAGACTACAGATTCCATAGAACCTAAACCCGTAGATCCTGAAGCTGTACTTCTCATCTATGCTGCCGAGATTCCCCAGCGCGGGGCAACGAAGCACCACTTCGCTCTTACACGGAGGAGGACGGAGACAAGCTGATGCGCGTTCTGCAAGTGTCCCTAAACCCTAAACCCTAAACCCTAAACCCTAAACCCTAAATGCCTGCATGGATATACGCATGTAGGCATGCAGGTATGTGGGAGATCCTGGGTCCCCAAGCCCTGAACCCTAAACCCTAAACCCTGGAGGCAAAAAAACCCGAAACCCTAAACCCCTAAACCCCTAAACCCTAAGCCCTAAACCCTGAACCCTGAAGCCTCAAGCCGTGAAACTGAAAGCTAAGTGTGCATCCCTCAGTTGGACAGTCTGCCGAGAGGCTTTGCAGAGCCTGTTTCGACCCAGCAGTAGCCCAGCCTGCAGAGCTAATGCCTGTGGTGTGAGTTCTTCTCTGTCGTACTTCTGAGTCTGGCAAAGTACCCTGCGTCGTCGCATGGCTGGAGGCAGAAACTGAAATAAGTACGAACAACCCTAATGAGCCCTTGAAGGACTCTCAACTACGAGTCGATGCAGCGCATCAGTCGCAAACAAAGGTTCTGTGTGTTGGAGGGTTTGAGGTTTTTGAGGGAATTGGTGCAGGATCAGTATTGCACGGTTTTGGGGTTTCGGGTTAAGGGGGGTGGGTGGTGGGATCTACAGTGTTGGGGGGTCAGGTCCTAAACTGCAGGCTTTTTTTTTTTATGGTTTTCGGTGTAGTCAAAAGCAAGCTCTGATTGTTACTCCACTGTCATCGTCGTCGTTAGTCTTGTGTGACAAGTCCCACTCTTCCTATAGCACCCAAGAGAGAGGGTTTAGAGGCTTTCACACTCGTGGAGTGCTGGGCTTTCGCATTCCTGCTTCCTCGGCATGGTATGTTGTTGATGATGTTGCTGTCATTGTTCTTGTTCTTGTTATTGTTATTGTTATTGTTCTTGTTATTGTTATTGTTGTTGTTGTTGTTGTTGGTGGTGGTGGTGGTGGTGGCGGCGGTGGCGATGGTCGAGGTGTTGGTGTTGGTGTTGGTGTTGGTGCTGTTTTTGTTGTTGGCATTGGTGTTGTTGTTGGCAGTGGTGTTGTTCTTGTTCTTGTTCTTGTTCTTGTTCTTATTCTTGTTCTTGTTCTTGTTCTTGTTCGTGGTGGTGGTGGTGGTGGTGGTGGTGGTGGTGGTGGTGGCGGTGGTGGTGGCGGTGGTGGCGGTGGTGGTGGTGGCGGCGTCGTCGTTGTTGTTTCTTGCACAGACAACAACAGCAGCCCGCAACTTATGCTTCTTGGCAACAATTGGGAATTCCGGCGACTCCAAAGGGCGGCTGCAGGGTTTTGGGCCATGCAAGCCATGGTTTACACAGCATCTTGATAGAAGTG
Source organism: Symbiodinium sp. CCMP2456 (assembly GCA_905221635.1). Classification (NCBI taxonomy): domain Eukaryota; class Dinophyceae; order Suessiales; family Symbiodiniaceae; genus Symbiodinium; species Symbiodinium sp. CCMP2456. The sequence continues at coordinate 40,464 of CAJNDV010007646.1, read as the reverse complement.
GGGTGTAGGCTGGGTGGTTAAGGGGGGGGGGGTCATTTCAAAAGACGGGGCTTCAGTTTTTGTTTGTAGCAGCAGGTGGAGACAAAGCCCTCATTTCGTCTTTACCTGCTGGTAGAGACAAAAACTGGAGCCCGGTCTGTTGCTTTGACCCCGCCCCCCTACCACAACCGCTCATATTACACCAGGTTTGCACCCCAGCTACGGGAATCTGCGGCCCATGGTTTTGGAAAGGATTTAATAGTAATGTTGTCATGGGGTTCTGTAGGGTTTATGAGGTTTAATGGTTTTAATGGGATTTCGAAAGGGTTTGTCTGGGAGTTCTAGGGTTGCCATTGGACATCGACGGTCGAAAAGGATTTGAAAGGATTTGTGCAGGTGCTTCTTTCGTGATGTTGAAAGGCTTCAGTGGGATTCGAACGGCTTTACTTACTTAGTGGGATTCTGAAGGTTTTTAAGATGGGGTTTGGACGGGTGGGGGTCGGAAGGGTTTCGACGGCGATTAGGATGGTCTTAAAACAGCTGAAGCCCAAACCGAACCCTAAACCCCGAAATCTCACCAGAAGATTGCAAGTTCTTAAGCCTAGACGTAGACGCCCACGAATCCTGGACACCTACTGTACGCGCAAGGACAAACCGGGAATCCTCTGCAAATCGCTGGAAATCCTCGAAATCACCGGACATCTTCTGAAAATCCTTAGAAATCGATTGAAAATCCGTGGAAAGTCTTTGCAAATCCTTCAAACCCTGCACACCACCATCGCCACTGTGTTGTTGTTGCGGGGGGCAGGTGGGTAAAACAACATGACGGGGCTCCT
>CAJNDV010007646.1:10183-39549 GCA_905221635.1 Symbiodinium sp. CCMP2456 | reverse complement strand
CCACCAGGGAAACTTCAAAGTTGAGGAAGCGGCACTTCCACCCTGATGACATCGAGTGGTGATCCCTGAGGAGGGTCTGCGCCCTGACCAGGACCGTCGGCGGTACGCGCAACCACCCAGCCGCGTGCACTCGTACCAGAGTCCTGGCACGCGTGCGATGGCGTCGCTGGCGTCTGTGCCAGCCGGGTTCGTGTCCACGTAGAGGAATGGCTGCAAAGCACCAAAGTCGTCAGCCAAATAAGGATACCAAAATTGTATACCATGCACTGCACCAATCACGTAGGCCAATTTAACAGCAGCTACGGAAGGGCCAGCAGGTGTTCGCGGGCGTCCGCCGCGCTTGGGGTCGCTGAGGAAGAGGGGACCACAAAGGGAAACTACCCTCAACCTCGAAGCCAACGCCTCTGCAGGGGCCGTAATAATTATAATAGGGTTTTGGGGCCCATTATGCTATAGTTATATTAAGGAGCCCCCATAATAATATTGGTAATTACCCATAGGCCCCATAGTAGTTCCATTGTGGTGTTACCTTATAGGATTCTATATATGAACCCCGAAAAGGAACTACTTTAGGGCCTATGGGTATTTAGGCCCTTACATTAACTCAGTACTGCAGCCTGGAAACCTTGCATCAAAGCGAGGCCGGATTCCAACAGCTTCTTGGCAGTGGACGGTGGTTGGAAGAGGGTTTAGGGTTTATAGGGTTTAGGGTCCCTAAACCCTAAACCCTAAACTGTTGCCATTTTGGCTCAAGCACATATTGTGTAAAACCAAAAGAATATCTCATCGATACTGAACCATAGCCATGAGCACTGAAGCACTACGCGATGCCCTTCGCACTGACGCCGAGCTTCAAGCTGACAACCCAGAGATTGTCAAAGCAGAAGAAGCTTCTGCAAGAGCGAAAGGAGCCACAATGGTTGCCTCAGTCCTGGTGTTTTGGAGTGCCAGCAGCACAATTTTCTTGCCCCAGAATGTCGCCAATACAGTTTTCATTCTGGTCTGCAGCTTCTTCACAGTGTATGCCGTGGCAGTCTTCAAGACTTTTATGCCAGGAACTTTCATCAAGGAAGTATCAATAGTTGCAGGAACTACTCTGTTGACTTCCGCAGCAACGTGGTTTACGGGGACGCCTAATCGGGCGGCTTGTGGCATCCTCCTTTTCACAATGGTTTCGAATTCACTTGTCTCAACCTTCACCACAAGTGTTGCTCCACCAGCATCATTCAGGAAGCTCCTTAGGAGCCCGTTCTTCCTGATTGGCTACGTGTTTTCAGTCCCGTCAACTCGGACGACTCTGGACATTCGCCTGATAACTCACGGCTTGGCAATCACTCTCGTGATTCGTCTTGATGGTCCAACGGTTTGGCTTCAGGAAGTTCTAACAAAGGGAAGGGCCAACCTGGAATTCTACGACATTTCAGTACTGGCTGTGACAGGGGCCTTGTTGTACATCTTCTTGGAAAGCATTGCAGTTGGCTCAGGCTTGACAAGGACCCCACCGAGAGACTTTCTGGCCAGACCGTCTTCCATCACTGTCCTTGGGTCCATGAGAGGGATCTTTGCTCAAAGGCAAGTTGAGTTGTCATCAGAAGTCACAGAAAGAAGGTCTTGGGAAAACAAGAGTGGCTTAGCACACTCAATCGGCAACACTGCCAGCAGCCTCCAGTCCCTCCCCACTGCAACAAGCTCAGAACTGAGCTTCTCGAGAGTACTGTCTCCCACACGACAGCTCTTGCGATAATGTGCGCAACAATCATAAGATGCGGAAGGCTTGCCCTCGAGGAGAGAAATTTCACAACCAGAGCGTCCTCGTCGACAACTCCAAGTGTGAGTCTGAGCCGTGCTCTCTTCAGTGAAATGGCACTCAAAGGACAGTTCAATGCTGTGGCGTCATGTCTTCCAGAGATTTCGCTTGCACGATGGTTAGCCGACTCCACCCGTACCCCAGGGCTCTTGAGCTTGAAGCTAGGGAATTCTGAGCGAGATCAAATCTCATTGGACATTCAGGATGGGCTCGGGATAGGGTCAGCATCAAACGAGTTGATTCGCAGGTCTCAAATCGAGAATGCTGTGAGCGCATTGGGGTTGGGGTTCGCCGAGGTGGCAGTGGAGCTCTCGGGTCTTCCGGCGAACGAGTTCAATGAGGACTGCAGTTGGGCTTTCAGCTTGTCAGCTGTCATCTTCATTGTCTTGAACCTAGTTTCAAGACCCCTGAAGGGGAGCCTAGCCAGAACGCTCAAGCAGTATGATGGCGTATCTCCTCTCTTGACCAGGATGAAGTGGATGTGGACTCCGAACTTCTTACCCTCGAAGGCGAAGAAAGCTCTCCTGAAGGTCGGGCAGGTGGCGTACAAGTGTGTACCCATTATACAGTGGTAAACTTGCCACCAGAAGACTTCGCAGAGTTGGCTGAGGCCTTCAACATGGGAGTCAAAACAGTGGCCGTTGCGTCTCCTGAAGAGGGAACACCTGGTGAGGATCGGAATCCGGATGAAAGTGTCGGCGAAGCTGCCCAAGTCCCGGAAACCACAAGAGAGCGGTTGAACCGGCTGACTGAGTATTTCGAGAAACGCTTAGCTGAAGCTGATGAAGGAGAAGACGAACCACCTGACGAAGAAGGAGTTGTTGAGGAAGAAGAGCAGGACTTGGGTCCCGAAGCAGCTGCAAAGGCGAAAGCAAAAGCCAAGCCTAAGGCTCGTGCTGCAAGAATGGGTGGAGCTGAAGATGATGATGAGGACGAAGGCGGCTCGGATGCCGACTTGCCAGCACGAGACCCAAGGTCCAAGAACTTCGCAGAGCTAGCGGGCATCAGACGCGTCATCATTGTCGAGTCGGAAGGGCTTGGTTTGATCCCATGCAGGACAGAGTTCGGTGAAGCTTCTTTGCATCAGTTCTCGGCCATGGCATAGTTGGCCTCAACCTTGCGAGGGCCGGTGTGCAGGTCTCTTCGGTGATGGAGAACCTTTCCGATACCGCTTCAAGGGCCGGTTTTGCCCTCTCAGGCCTTATGCTCTCTTAGATGATTGAACCTGGCATGAGACCTTGACGCGTGGACTTTTTGAAAATGACATCATCTGAGGGATCGTTAACACTAAAAAAAAAATTACTTATTTAGATTTCGCGTACTACGCAAGTTGGGGGACACGAGGTGCTGTACAAACATGCTAGTGCTCGTCAGAGTAGCGTGAAGGCCTGGGGTACTTAAGGTTTCGTTCGGGCTTGTCCTTTGCGCTTTGACGAACACTTGCTAGGAACCGGGCTACTGACGAGTGTGTAGTCTCCCTTTTTCTACGGTTGCTACTTGTGGTTGTCTTGTCGTTAGGGAGACTACATGTTCCTTGGAGGCCCACGAGTCTTTTCTCCTGAGTTCGAACTCTAAAGTCATCCCTGCGGTGCGACTTGTCAGCTGGGCGGGTGGGAAAAAAAACTGTTGCCTAAGCCCTAATTTTAGGGTTAGGGTTTAGGATTAAGCCCTATCCCCTCAAGTTCTATACAGCATTAAGGCCCTACAGCCTAAACCCTCAACGCGGAGTTATCGAAAGTTCGGGGCACGGAGCTTTTGGTCAACGGTTTCAAGTTTCAAACCATTGAGGCAGGGAGCTTCACTGCATTAATGTTGGAGAAGGATCGAGGCTCGGGGGTTCTTTTTTTTTGGCCGTTTAGTGGGCAGGAGATATGACGTGCACTAGACGTTGTATCTGTGTATGCGTGCCTTTGCTGTGTTAGCGAATCGGAAGGATACGGACCAGGCCTTGGGATGAGAAGTTGTTCGTATGAGGATTGCAGTAAAATAGTGGCCTTGAGCATTACCTATACTATTTTGGGGGATTCCCTATTGTAATTATAGTATGATATACCCCAAAACCCTATTCCAATTATTAACGCCCCTACATTACCCACTACAAGAGGAGCCATGCGCAGGGGCTACAATTATCTAGTACTTAGAGCTTTAGCTTCGCCTAACCGTCAAGGAGCAATGAGGTTCTAGGCTATCTGGGATTCCAGTGCTTCCAACATGTCAAACTCTGATCAGGCTTCTTTTTGTCATTTCCTAGCTCGGCAGACGACTGCGTCCACGAGCACGGCTGCTGTCGGATTTAAAAATCCAAAGCTGGAGGCGTTGCAAAGTGTGGAGATACGGAGAGAGGGAGAGAGGGAGAGAGCGAGAGGGACAGACGGAGAGAGCAAGTGAGAGACAAGGAGAGATAAGGAAAGACAAAGAAAGACAGAGAGAGACAGGTAGACAAGGAGAGACAGGCAGAAAGAGAGAAAGAGGGTGACGGACGGAGACAAGGACAGAGATGGAGCGAGCGAGTGAACGCCAGCCTTGCGCCACACGCTTGGCGATGCCTAGGTTTTTCTGGAAGGAAAGGCGATGAAAAGCAGCGGAGCCGAAGCAGAAGCTTGAGCAGCAGTTGAGACTTCTATAGGTTCCAGGTGGTTGCTGGGTTCGGCGACATCGAAAAAGCATTTCAGAGAATAGCACGAGTTCTTCGTGGCCTATGAAGCCCTGGAAGTGTGGATTTGTTTATGGGCAAGTAGGAACCGGCTGAAACCTGAGGAAGATGCACATTCCGCAGAAACCGCTTAACACCCTATGCGCCGTAGTACAAAACCGTTTCACCCCCGAGGCAGCCGCGGAAGAAAGCGACGCAGAAGCAGGAGCAGGAGTAGCTCCAGCAGCAGCAACAGCAGCAGCAGCAGTACGTCCAGACCAGCCCCATCGCTGTCACGCGAGAAAGGCCGACATTCTAGGCTCATCATGCTGCTCAACCCCAACACCCAGAGGCCCACATGTTTCCTGAATCTAGCACATGCAAAGCCCGCCAACATTTCCTGAGTGCAAGGAAACAACTGGGGCCCTGCAGTGCGACCGAATCTAGCGGACGGGATGCAAACGACCCTGAAACTATTGAGCTTCAAAACACTTCAAGTCCGAAAAGCCAACATCTAGGGCTCCAGATACTTAAATAGCCGGTTACCAACCACATATTATATAACCCAGTAACCCAGTATTTAGATCACTGGAGCCCCAGGGAAACTCTGTAATCAAGCTCCAGCACCCCAAATGGCGTCAAGCAGCTTAACCCCAGGAATCTCAGGATTCATGCGTGTAGGCTGGGCAGTACGGCAAGAGGGAGCTCCAGCGTATGTGTGATGAGCCGTGACGCTGGCCTTGATGTTGCACTTCTTGGATAGTTGTAGGCTGGCCTTCCGCAACAGCTAGAGGACCACTGGTCCCACTATACTTGCATCGATGATCATGTGTTCCTTGCTTGCGAGTGAGCATCCTCAGCGGGCCCAGATTATGGAGGAACCGTACCAGGATTGATGGAGGAACCGCAGGCTTCAGGCCTCGGTCTTGCCGGAGCGATTTGACAAGGGTAAAGTCATGTGGGGTTTAGGGTTTAGGGTTTAGGGATGTGTGCTTATTGAGTTAAGACGGGCAACTTGTTCGCATGACGATCCGAATGCTGCAGGGGCCCTGAGGTATGTTCAACACATGGTCGCATCAACAAAAAGCATGGCTACCGACGATACCCTGTGCACCCTCCAACTTTCTCTTTCCCTCCAAGCTGTAACGGGTTGCAACATCGTCGCTGGCATTTTTCTCTGTCCTCTTATGTTCTATAGTTTAGACCAGTTAAGTACGGTGTGGGTTTTACTCATGTTAATATGGGGGCCCGAATAAGCTGGTACTGTCGCCCCCGGAAATGTAGGCCTATATCATACATGCACGACGCATCATAATCCCGTACCAGACCCCAAGCCCCTATTCTGCCTGTATGCCCTTATGTTACTGAAAGCTGGAGGCCCCTGAAATTTTTGTAACTTTTGACCGTGGCCACTCAGAGCATGGCGGCCTCGTCAGAGAATCTTCGCCGGAGTTTCCGAGAGCTTTGGCAGCTCTGGAGGGGAGGTTGAGGGTTTCGCGCGGCCTCAGTCAGAAGATTGCAGGTCGTGGTCTGGCTAGACTTGAGTCCAGTGGCAAACAAAGGTTAAGGGTTTATCTCTTGCCGGAAAATATGGGGGCCGGAATAGATAGTAACATCATTCCCCTGCCTGTTTTACCGATATGACCAAGGTAAAACATACCACAAAACCTGATTTCATGCATGAAGGGCCTCATGGGAAGCCCCCCCCCCCCACACACTAATTAATTGGCACAGGGACCAGAAGAAATGAGCTTCCATAACTTCTGCAGTTTTGAGGAAGTCAGGCTATCCAGGATCTTGAGGCCCGAAGTGTGGGTGGTAGTGTCACAACAAGGCTCAGAGGAGCCAGAGAAGCTATGTCGCCTGACTGCAAGAGTTCTGCTCCTTTCGCTGTCAGGAATATCAGATCCAGACTTTTGGAGTGGGGTGGCGCGAGAGGGCACTAGTAGTAGGCCTGTATCGAAACAGAATGCCCGCGGCAGCTGAAGCGAGAGAGCACAAGGTGCAGGTGGAGGAGACCGACACATCCGAGGAGCAGGAAGTGAACGTGGGAAGGCGCTGTTTTTGGATGATCCTCAACATCGTGTCCTGTGCGCTGGCTTCTTGCCACAACAGCTAACCTCCCAAGCCCTCAAACCAAGTCTTAATCTCAACACCCTCGAATGAAGCACTTCAGCTGGACTTCGGACCTGGGATGCCTCAAGCCTAGCTCAATCCATCACCTGGGTGGAGCTACGGAGGGCCAGACCCGATTCGGGACTTTCGGAATCTTGCATCAGAGGTCACTAGTCTATAAGTACTGCGCGGTACGAAAACTCTGCCCTGTTCATTTGGTAGGAGCTTGAAAACTGGACATTGTTAACCGGCAACATGTCTTGTCGAGGGGCCCTGAGGCGATGTGTATATTTTCAGACTTGTATGTTGGCTGCGCCCGAAGCCAGATGATGATCGCGTATGCGTGTATCTATCTATCTATCTATCTATCTATCTATCTATCTATCTATCTATCTATATATATGTGTGTGTGTGTATGTGTGCACATGCACACATACATACATACATACATACATACATACATACATACATAAATACATACATACATACATACATACATACATACGTACATATATACGTACGTACATACATGCATGCATACATACATACATACATACATACATACATACATACATTCACATACGTGTCTATATAGGTATATACATAGACTGTATAGACAGATCGACCGATAGATAGATAGATAGATAGATAGATAGATAGACAGATCGATAGATATAGATAGATAGTTGTTGCAGGTTGTGTTTATATATATAACTATATATACATATGGTAATCTATATATATATATATATATACATATTATACATGCTAACACATGCAATGTATGTATGTTCTTTGCTTAACATTTTCATGCTGAAGAGGTTGTCTTGATCACTGGCTGGCTGACCTTCTGAACCCACCGACTGATGAACAGACGGACCGCCTTTCTGACAGATAGACAGATAGACAGATCGATAGTTCGTTAGACGGAAGGGAATATAGATATAAGGATAGAGATCCAGCTAGATATTGAGAGGTAAAGACACAAGAGATCGATACAGAGCGGGCAAGTGCAAGTGCTACGCCGTCGCTACATCATATACAATAGATGGGCTCCAAACATGAAGCCCTGAAACCCTGAAGCCCTAGATGACGTGGCATGTGCTTTGCAGGCATTTCTGAGACTTGACCTTCAGAAGGGCCGTTCAACAGACACGTTCAGTGGAGACTTTCTCGAACGCACGTAGTCTTGCAGCCTGTGCACTTTGTCGTAGTTTGAAGCTCAATAGCTGCTAGGCCTGCTAGGCCCTTCGTGCTAGTGACGCGGCTCCAGTGCTGTGGAGCAGATGGAGCAGGAACCAGTGCAGCAAACTAGGTCCCAAAACGAGCCTGCAGCGGTGCTGCAGGAAGAGCCGGCTTCACAAATTGCAAAGTCGTACGTGCAGGGGGAGACAGCGGCAGGGCAAGAGGCGCCCCAGGAGCAAGCATTGAGGGATCCGAAGCATCTCCAGAACTTCCTGGTCGAGGCCAACATCCGACTGTGGTGCGGCTGGAATACCTTTTCAAGCTCGCGGAGGCCGGTCGGGTCTGGCCGCGGCGCCAGGAGGCGGAGGTGGAAGAGTTTGAGGATTCCGATGGCAAGATCCGCACAGCATTGGTGACCATGGTAGAAATCCGCGATCCGAGTTTACAGCTCTCAGAAAACTTGCCGTTTGGAAGCAGGATCTTGTCTGTGTCACACACGTGGGAGTCCCAGCAACATCCCGACCCATGGGGTTGGCAGCTGCAGAGTCTCCTGCAGCATCTGCAGAGTAAGAGTATTGACGCTCCTCTCAACCTGACTCGGGAAGGAGTGGCTTTTTGGAGAGAACAATTCAATGTCCAGTTTTGGGTATTCATTGATTTTATGTGCCTGCCTCAGTACAAGCGCAGTGAGGAGGAGCAGGAATTCTTCACGAGAGCCATGAGGTCCATGCATCTGCTCTATGCGCACAAGCACATCTGCCGCGTCATTCGCTTGGAGGAGCTGACGCCTGAGAGCGAAAAATCGATTTCTGGTTCCATTAGCATCTATTGTGAAAAAACCGGCAAGTTTGAACTACGGCCCTTTTCTGAGTTGGTCCCGAACAGCACGCCGTACTTCATGCGGGGGTGGTGTGTTGCCGAAGTTCAATGGATGAGCACTAAGGCAGCGTGCTTTGGTTTTCCTCCAATGACACCGGCAGAGTTTAAGGAGCGGGTGGCTCGAGGCAAACAAGGGCTAGCAGACGGCTTGTGCTTGAAGTTTACGCACCGCTCAGATGTGGAACTTGTGACTCAATTGCAGGAGGTAGTCTTTCTGGAGCAAGCGAGGCTCCGCACCCGTTTGGTTGCAAGACTTCTGCCCCAGCAAGAGGTTGCCACCTTGACTAATGCTCTGCCTCATTTCGTGAATCTGGAGGAGCTCTTCATCGAGGGGGGCCCCTGGCATAGCATTTTGGAGCTGGCACGTTGTCTTGAACGCCTTCGTCCTGAAAAGCTACGATTCTTGAAGGTGCGGGGGATGGTCTGGACGATGCCGGTGCTAGAGCTCTTGCCAGAGCAAGTACCAGCTGCAAACGGCTGTCGCTGCTTGAGATAGAGGGTGGCAACATCGGAGATTCAGGTGCAGAAGCTCTTGCGGCAGCTGTTGTCGAATGCAAGCACTTGACCTGCTTCGATCTCCGCAAGGCTTACATGATTGGGGATGCCGGCATAGCAGCTCTCGCGGCAGCTAGCTTAGCAGTTCCATCAGTGAACTTCCGTATTGGGGAACACATCTCATCGCTAGCTGGTAAATTACAACAAAAGTGGGGCAAGATGACCACCTTTGGACCGTAGTGACAGAATCTTCTGCATAGTCCAAGACGTGTCCGACCTGCAAAGAGAAGGCATGCCGAAGGCATTGCTATTAGCTAGTGAATTCACAAGTGGTGTGCGACTCAGCGAAAGACTTGCTTCGACCATGCCTTTCCAGAGCTTTGTGGAGAAGTCCTGAACTTGGAATCCTTGCGTCGCACGGTTGTAGCCGCATCATGTTTGGCTCTTCGGCGAGTATGATGGTTTGTAAGACTTGGCACCCGGCATATGAATAGCTGGATCCTTGCATTCACCATAATCTCATTTGTCGAGATCTACAGAACCAGTCCAAGCAGAAACATTGCGTGACTGCTGGAGAGGTGGATAACATGGGTAGGTAGCTAAGTGGCCAGTTTCGCAGGTGGGCAGGCCGGCAGGTGCCCCAGGCAGGTAGTTACAGTAGACAGGTAATTACTTAAGCGCCTGTGTTTGCATGTGTCTGCCGGTGTTTACTGTAGCTATGCATAGTACGCATGCTTGCATGCATGCTTTGCAAGAGAAGGCTTCCCAATCCGAACTGGACACAACACACAAAGTCAGCACAAAGGGTGCTTTGAGCAGTATGCAGAGGTGTGTATTGTGTGCGGTGTGCAATGCTGTCCATCATACTTGCAGAAGTTTTACTACATGCGACGCAAACTGCATTCAGTGGTTCAGCGGCGAGGTTATCTTCAGCATCAGTGCGACCGTGATCCTGTCTGTGCCCCGCTTCGCCACCACCACATCATTGCACGGCAGCATTGAGGTGGCGACCGGTCGGCTGAACGATATTCAGAAGTCTACAAGTGATGCTGCCATTGTGCCTCTAGGGAGTTTGAGGTCCTAACCTTAGGCAGCGGCAGCAGTTTAGGACCTATCATGACCTATCCATATTAGAATCAGGCTCAGGACCAGGGCCCTGCAGAATTTGCATTGAACACAAACCTGCCTCAACGAGCCTCCTATACTCTGAAATCCGAAGGCCCTTAGGACCCTAAACACCCCAAACACCCCTAAACCCTAAAGCTCTGAAAGTTCGGAAGGCCCAAAGCCAGCCCGAAGCCATAAACTCTTGAGCGCTAGCAGGTCATTTGTTCGGCCTTCTTTGTCTTCGAATACGTTTTGCGGCTTTGCGCCTCAAGACGTCCCCTGCTCTATGCATTCTCTTGCCTCGGCGACCTAGCTTGCATAGAGTGGGTAGTTCCTTTGGGGTCCAGTGTTGGAACCCCATCAGACGACTAAGCTTTCTTGATCGTCGGGATGAAGTACAGCTATAAAGGACTATGGCTTAGGGCTGCCGTTTCGGGTGTATCCGGTTTAAGGCTTCAACAAAATGTAGTTCATTCGCTCAAGATCAACCGTCACAACTAAATTGAACACCCAAGCCGGGACCTGGAGAACCCTCCTGACAACCCTCCTCATCGTAGATTTGTCCGAAAGCTTTCAGCCGCACGTGAAGCGTGAGGCCCTTCTCAATATTGGTCGTTTGGTTTGCGCAGATAATAAACAGATAGGCTTTGAGGGTTGGGAGTAGCAGCCCAGGGCCTGTTTTCAGTCGTGCCGGCCTCGGTCTGCTGGACGTTTAGGGTTTAGGGCTTAGACCTCTACAAGAACCCTGAACTGTACACCCGAAGCTTGGAAAGTATAAATACATACGCTAATATACCGAAGCCTTCTTGAAGCCGTTAAAACTGTCCAAAACCTTGTACGGCTTATAAACCCTAAACTGAAAACCCTATACAAACACTCAGCATGCCAAAGCAAAGTTTAACAGTGCCTTGCCTTGGGGTAGGGGGTTGCTGTGCAGATTTGTATAAGGGTTGCCAGAAGGGTCACCTATATGGGTTGCTATAGCGGTCTTTCTATACCGCTTGCTTCTGGTAGAACGGTGAGCATAATCAAGGTTTCTACGCAGGTCGCTCTAGGGGTATTCGTTTACGGGTTATTATGACTATGAGGGCTAAGCTCCGCAAGCTCCAATCCGTCAACCCTAAACCCCAGATGAGCATCGTGCTCTGCCATGCGAGAGAGAAAGAACCCCAAACCCCCTCACCCTCAGGTGTCGTGGATCTGGTCGTTGCAGCCGGGAGCTTGCCGACTCTCATCATTCGGCTTACAGAGCTGGTGCAAGGACCCGGTAGCCGAAACACGTTTCTAGCGCCCTGAGCAACTCAACAAGCCATTCATGGTCACAATAATTCCTCAGGGGACCCCAATACATCAAAATCCATTTCCCCCCAAACCTCTGCTCTGCTCATTAATCTCAGGCCGTTTTTAGTTTAAATTATTCCTTATCGTAACCCCCAAAACATCTGTTCTGCTCATTAATCTCAGGCCGTTTTTAGTTTAAATTATTCCTTATCGTAAGCCCCAAAACATCTGTTCTGCTCATTAATCTCAGGCCGTTTCTAGCTGAAGTTATTCCTTATTGTAGCCCCGAAACTGCTCCGAGGCTTCCCTCCCCCGGCTTTAGCACTCACATCCCGCACCCCAGTTCCCGAAGCATTGGCGCAGACCGCTAAACCCTAAAACCCTAAACCCTAAAACCCTAAGACCCCTAAACCCTGAGCCCTAAACCCTAAAACCCTGAACCCTAAAACCCTAAACCCTAAAGCCCTAAACCCGGCAGTAGCCCTAAGCAAGGATCCTCAAACCCTTCTTGCAACCCTTCCGATACTCCTAAACCAGAAGCCCGAAACCCTGAGCCCATAACCCCAGATCCGAAACCCGAAGAGTTTAGGGTTGTAGGGTTTAGGGTTAAGGGTTTAGGGTCTAGGGTTTGAAGGGTTTAGGGTTAAGAGTAGCTTGCAAGCCTTCGCTTCGAGGACGCGGTCACGTGCACTTTTTCCATCCGCTCCTACCTCTTCGGATGCTTCGGCTCTTGAAGTGCCTAAGCCTAACAGAGCAGACGGTTTAGGGTTTAGGGTTTGGGATTTAGGGTTTAGGGAAGCCTACTTGAGGGTTCCCTTTTAAGGACTTCCATAAAGGCTTTGAAAGACCGTTCTATGCAGCTCCTTACTGTAGCGGTTTAGGGTTAGGGTTGGGAGTAGTGGTTTGGGCGCAGAAAGTTTTACGTAGGGCTTCCGATGTGGGTCGAGCATCATTTTGGGGGCACTTGATCCTAGATTTGACGTTTCTGTTGTAGTGTTACGGCTAGTCTCGATGTCTGCAAGAAGCTGGGCCCCCACCCCTGAACCAGGCTGATGTACTATTTGCCAGAATGCCGGCAGCTTTGCATCGCCTTGAAAGGCGTCGCGAGGTTCATCATGGTCTCTATCTCCCCCAGGAGTAACCTTTTGCTTTTTATTCTGCGGGGATGATAAATAAAAAAGCGTACCAATGACAAGAACCATCACCACCGTTTTTCTTCATCATCACCATCATCATTGTGATCATCATCGAAACAGCTATTAGTTGTTCATCGCAGCCCATATTAAGGGAGGGAGCCAAGGTTTTCCTGCTGGGAGTTCTGGTGATTGTCTTGATGCTGGGTAGCTGCTTGTACGTAGCCGAAGATGGCCACGAAGGCTTCGAATCTGGGCTCTGGTTTAAGACTTACATTCAGGGTTTAGGGTGTAGGGAAAGTTTTTGAAGCTACCAGAATGGGGATACCTTGAGTTTGACTGTATGTTTCAAGAAAGCATGCATTGACTTATGGCTTCTTGGACATGACTCTTATAGGGCTCCAGTTACCTAGACCTAGGTACTGCATTTCTGGGCTATGTTGTCATTGTGATGAGTAACAGGCCCCAGGCTACGAAGGCGAATTGCGGCTGTCATGCTATACAGAAACTATACAGGTAGTTCTCTAAATTAGTAGGTCCCCTTGTAGGTCCCCAAAATAGTACTGCGCCCTTGTAAAAAGCACCCGAAAAGGGACCCCAACTTACAGAACTACCCATATGACTTCCTACTAACTGCATATCTCCAGTCTGGCAACCCAGGAATCCATTCCTGCAGGGATGTGGTGGGCCACGGTAACAATCACGACCGTGGGCTACGGAGATGCAGTCCCGCAGACCGTGTTGGGCAAGATGTTCGCCTCATTGTCAATGCTGAACCGTGGCGTTTTTCGAGAACCAACGCATTGGTCAGTTTCGCTTGGTAAAGATTTCCAGCAGAATGCCAGAATCAACGTGCATAGGTGGATGTGAAAAGCTGCCGCGGCGAGGCATAGCGTAAAATGAATCCTGGAACCCTTTGCTATCTCAGCCTCATATAGCCCAGAACCCCGGGCCAAACGAGAAGTGACTTTAAGGTTCAGAGTCGAGGATTTAGGATGGCTCCAGAATCCGGCGACGGCGACCACTACGCAGACCCCACTATCATCGGCTACAAGCCGTGGTATGAAATTCCAAACCTAGACTTGGACCTTATAGGACTTTTCAGACCCCCCCTAGAACCTTCATACAACCTTTTGAGAAAGCCCATAAAGCCCCTAAGCCCTAAACCCCCGAATCCCCTATCACCCCACCCAAACCCAAAACACAACAGCGAAACCCTCAACCCTGAAGCCTAAACCCCATAACTCTTCGACCCTACACTCCAAACCCTGAACTCTATCTAAACCATAGGATTTAGGGTTAGGGTTTAGGGTTTAGGGTTTTCAAAAGAGCTGATGAGGATCGGCTATGGCATGCTCGCCATCCCAACACTTCTCGGCGCCTTCAGCATCCGGGGATCGGCGGAGGATCCTCGGCCCGAATTGTTCCGAAAGTCCCCAAAACATGACTTTTAAGGCTTTTAAGGATTGAGGCGATTGGGTTTCCAACTTTTTTGGTGCTTCTACTTTATAGTTCAGTCACATGCTGTAGTACAAACAGGGATGAAGTTGGTTCAGTGGGCACGAGTGAGTCAGTGACACCCCAAAGCCCTAGACTCCAAGCCGAAACGTCCACCAATGCAAGGGAATCCCTAAACCCTGAACCGAGTGCTCAACTGCTAGAGTTTGGAAGTCAATCTCGCCAAGAGCCATCGCCCTGATGTAATGCTGTAATGTATGTATGGTAGTATTTATGGACCCAGCCTTTCGAAGCCGAGGCACTGGGATGAAGGTTATGTGGGTGAGGGTTTCAGGTTGATGAATTGGGTGCTGGCTATGTACATGGCTTTGGGGCTTAGTCCTTTTTGGTTGTGTGGTGTTTTCGACTGGGAGTTCGGGCTTGAAGGCGGGTTTCTGATGACTTGGGTATGGAGATTGGGGCGAAGGCTTCTCGCCCAAAACCCTACAACCTGAACCCTAAGCCCCACACCCTAAGCCCTTACGTAGTGAACAAAGCCCTACAACCGGAACCCTAAGCCATTTCGTAGTGAAGTTCGGTTCAGGACCTCGGTGCTGTTAAACCCTAAACCCCTAAACCGGGTTTAGGGTGTAGGGTTTAGGGTTTGGGGTTAAACCGGGTTTAGGGTGTAGGTTTAGGGTTTAGGGTTCAACGGGGTTTAGGGTTTAGGGGAAACCCGAAGCCAAACTCAAAGCCCTGATCAGTGACCAATCAGCCCCAATCCCTAAACCCTAAGCCATCCCAAAGCCGTTTCCCGTGTTTCAGGGGCACCGGCCTTCTCAGAAGAGCTGAGGACCCCCGGAACAAGTCGAGGGCTTCCCAGCCCGCAGAGGATGTCCGCCTAAAGGAGAAGAAACTCGGCTGCCAGCGTCAACGATGCAGAAGAACCTGTATTCAAGTATAGGCCCCTTCCCCCCACAAGTCCTCACTCTCACCCCACATTGCACACGGAAGGACCGTATGTCTATCCCTAATGACTGAGCTCCCCTTAGCAACCCCGAACGAGAACTCCGACCCGAACATCAGTAGACCCCCAACACTGTACCCAAACAGTCCAACACCTCTGACTTCATTACAATACTCTATACATCGCCTCCCAAAACTTTGCTGATATGACAGTGTGCATGATTTAGGTTCGAGTCGTGTTGCCTTCCAGAATCGTGCTTCCGCCGCGCGGTGCAACTGGCTGGAAAACATATACACACATAATTAATATATATATATATATATATATATATATTCATTCAGGTCTTGGGCTTAATTCGCCAAGCCATCCCTAAACCCGCAAGCAACCCTAAAGTTCAAAGACACCACAACCATTCCTTATCCGCCTGCCGAAACACTTCATGACCAGAAGGTTTTGAATCCTGAGCCGAGGATTTTGTGGTCTGATGCAGACACACCCGAAGGCCTCGTGCCGGTGCAAATCCGCCCGGCGGACTGTGATGACTCCGGATACCTGATGCTCGGTCTGAAACCTTAAACCCAAAACCGGCTACCGGCAGCTCGGTCTGTGTAGGACCATCAGATTACAGCCGCACGCTAGCATGCAGTATGGTGCCAGCAGCAGCCCAGGAAGCACGCCGTGGGATTCTCGCTGCTGGAACAAGCAGTGGTTCAGTGGAGTTCCGCAGATGCCAGGTGGGCAGTTCTCTAAATTAGGGTCCCATTTTCGGTTCCCAAAACAGTACGGCACCCTCATAAAACAGGACCCCAAAAGGGACCCCAATTCAGAAAACTACCCAGGTACCTGACCTGGCCGGTGAAGGACTACTGGTTCCATGTCCCCCGATCTGGCAGGGACTCCTCGCGCAGCCTGTGGGCGGAGGTAACCCGTTCCGGCGACCTGTTGTCCCCTTCGTCATGTGAGTTTCGTGTCTCCTTTTATTCCACCATCCGGAGCAACTCCACTGAGACACCCGTCGCTCGTGGAAGCATCCGGTATGGACAAGAGAACTCGGAAAAAAGTATTGGAAGCCCGGTCAGTCTCAGCTCGGAAAGTGCGGGTCAACAGCTTAGAATTAGAAGTGCAACCCCACCGGCAGACATCGGCACCCGCCTGTCTACAGCTTTGTAACGTCACCAGTCACAAGTCCTTGCCACTATCCTCGGAGAAGAGGCGGAGTTGAGTAGTTAGTTGCCGGCTGCTAGGATCTGTGCGACGACCACCATAAACTCTCAGCACGAGGG
Organism: Symbiodinium sp. CCMP2456; assembly: GCA_905221635.1. Taxonomy (NCBI): domain Eukaryota; class Dinophyceae; order Suessiales; family Symbiodiniaceae; genus Symbiodinium; species Symbiodinium sp. CCMP2456. Next base: position 23,228 of record CAJNDV010007646.1, on the reverse strand, counting down.
TGTTATCAACCTTTGACACGATCTTAAACCCTACGTCCACAATGCTTAGGTCAATTTGAATTCGAGGCGTCAGCACTGCAGCCAAATAGAGCAGTCAATTTTTTCGGAACTCTATGTTCCTGAATATCAGTATACTCTTAGTACACCGAAAGCTTGTTCGCTTTATTAAGGAAGGATTTCCACACCGCCGCCATCTCCTTCCGGGCTCAAACCATTCAGGGTTACTGGGCCTTTTGAAGTGTTCCTGGAACCCAAAGAACCTCATAAAGCCCCCGACCCCGAAGAACCCGCCAGCGCCCCTCCCCCTCCCCCCGGAATTTCCCCTGAGACCCTGATCCTTAACAATTGAAGTTTTATTCCAAGGTATAGTGCTTTCGAAACTCATAACTTCGACCCTAAAGCCTAAACCGAAACCCTGAGGCTCCCAATTCCCCTCCCCGCTTCAAGTTCGAACCCCTTTTCAGCCGGAAACTTCAACCAATGGCATCCTCGGCCACCCGCACGGTCCGCTCGGCCGTGAGCAAAATCATTAGCACCTTTACCGACACTGGCTCCGACTCTTGGCTGTCTCATTCATGCATGCATGTGCCCATGCAAATGTCCCACTCATACTTGCACACAGGTGCTTGCATACCTACTTACGTACTTGCTTACTTACTTATTCACGTACATGTCTTCATGCACTTACCCACACACACACACACGCAGATGCGCAAGCGCAGTCGCATGCAGAAACATATACAGGTGCACCATGCATGTCCAAACGTATACATTTACATACATCTGTCTGTGAATGTATATATATATATAAATATGACGCATATGCATGTACACAACCAGGTACATACACGGATACACATGCCAGCCCAGGTAAACATCCGTTTACGTATGCATGTGCAAAAAAACATATGCACAGAGAGATAAGCATGTATGTATATGTACATGCGTACGCACAGATATAGTTGCGTGCAGCGGTCTTGTATTATGTTAACTTTGACGGTTCCATGTTCTAGCAACTCTAGTACTTCATGGAAAGTTTCCGTTGCAGCCTGAGTTACACATATTTGCTGGGGCTTTTCGCCCTAAGCTTTATATGCTTTGCAAATGTCATGCCGTCGTGACCGTCCTTGCCTGGTAGTTGCGAGTGCTGCAAAGCCCGAAACTCAAGCGCTTCCGGGGGCTCCGGGTTTAGCTTTTCTCTGGTTTCCGGTCTGTGGGACGAATAGGTAGGGGGGCATTCGGGCATGTGGCTGGGATTTTAGGCATTCAGGTGTCAGGCTTTGGGTCTGAAGGAATGTCGTTCCCAGAGGAAGGCGCGGACACTTGCAGCTCAGGTACGCGATCGGTATGTCACCTGAATGAATTCGGATTTAGGGTTTAGGGCTTGGGAGGTTGGATCCGGTTACCTTACACGCAAGGACTGATATGAAAAACAACTTCAACATATCCCGGAAAAGTATCCTCGTCACCAGTACCTGCAATGAATCTCTTCAGAAGGTTGCATGATGCGGGATTCTGGGCTCTGGGTGAGGTGTCGTTCATAGCAGGGACTTGATTTTAATTGCTGGGATCATGCTATAAGGAGGCGTCCCCTCAGGAGGCTCTGAGTGTTGAAGAGGCCAGAGCAGGAATGGAGTTTCGGGGATTCGAGTGCACATCTCGGGGTCTCCGGACTGGGTTGATGTGTTGAAGTGTGCTGCACTTCGCTGTGAGACTGCCTGTCCATGGGATTGGGGCCTGCACAGGGTGCCGTCTATAGAATCTAGAATTGACAACTCAGCCTCATCCGGAAATTAAAGGTTCGTGAGCTGAATGCAGTGCCCACATGGGATCAGTAGCATAGAAAGTACAATCTGCTCTTCGAAAGCTGTGATCATCCCCTCCGAGGTGAGTTTGGCTTCGCCAGATGACCTCCACCACACGGAGCAGTCGCAAGAGTTTGTGAACCGAAAGTTCTGGCTCACCTTAAACCTCCTCTCCATTTGCATCGTGTCTCGGTGCACTTGGTGCTTCAACTTCTGATCTCCTGCATCAGCCGTACACAAAGGCCGACATGACTGCCCTGCTTCTACAACCAGAGCTAGTAAAGTACAGTAGTACGTCGACGACGGCAACGACGAGGATTTCAACGGCAGCTCACAGTAGACCTCAAAAGCTTTAAACTGGGCTGCTGCTAAGGATTTCAATAGGGGACATATTGTAAATAGTAGGGTTTCCTTATTTCAGTACTGAAACAAGTTCCTCAACAGCAACCCAGTAAACCCTACACCCGAGATCTTAGAAGCCGCAGCTTCAGACGCCCCAACCCCCGAGATTTCTCGACCCCTGGGGTGCACTGCACCTCTGGGCTGCTCAGTGAGACCATTACAAAAACCCTAGTAATGACACTATGGTTTGGTACAGTGTAGCATACTTGCAGACATACTATGCTGATTCTACTATGCTCCAGCATGTTGAGGTCGTAATCAGCGTGATACTGACGGTGGTCATGTCTTTGCCGGAGGTGGGCTTCGGCGTGAGATTCAGGGCCAACAAGGACATGAATAAGCAGCAGTTTTTTCTTTGAGCTACTTAAAACAGTAATGCATAAACGAAACGATACCCTGTAAGAACGTGTAACTTGTAGCACCTTATTTTAATGGTTAAGGTACCCATATTGAAGGTGGTCGCAGGGTGGTTCATTGAGTTCAGTAATTTGGGGATTAGGATTTCCTCCAAGGCTGTTCGAGGAGTGCTTGACAAGTCGGGGCTGGGAGGTACTGTTAGGTTCGAGGAAGTTCACGTTTTTGGGTTTAGTCCGGGCGTGAGGCATAAGATCCAGGTTCAAGAGAACACGAAATGGTTCAGCTCTGCCAGGCGAGACTGTGCAAGGCTGCTGCAAACGGGTTTAAGTGTTCGAGCTTGCGCAGCCACTGAATGCACACACACCCACACACTTTGTATGTGCTGCTATGTGCTACTTCTATGTTTCGTGTACGAAACTAGTGCCGGGCATGAGCCCTAGACGTAAAGTGCTCCTGCAGCAAACCCAGCACAAGGAGCAGGAGGAGGTGTAGGAGTAGGAGTACGCATAAAAGGGCATCGGAGTAGGAGCGGGATTAGGAATAGGAGTTCGTGGTGTTGCTGCTCGTAGTAGCGGTCGCCGTCGTCGTAATCGTAGTAGTCGGCGTGTCCTTTCGGGAGATGCCCGCGGCATGGAGGTCCGGTCCCATTCCTCCTACACGCGGATGTACGATGTGGTGGAGATTGCTTGCGCAGCCTTCTTCATCGTCGTGCCTCGGGCGGGATGAAAGAGGTTTGTTGCCGCTTCTTTTTGTACGTACGGCTACAGCAAGAAGAGCGTCAGCAGCAGCAAAAGCGATTACTATGACGACCACCGCCACCACCACAACCACGACTAATACTACGAAAGGATGGTGGCGATGACGTCATCGACGAACCACTGATACAACTGCCACCACTAGCACTACTACATGCTGCCGTGACGACGACATCCGTGTCTGTGCAGCCATGACTTCACTGGTCAACCACTCCAGCAAGCACTGGAGTTATCCTTCAACCCAAAAGGAACACCATTAAAGTAACAAGTACTCATGCAGGACCCATGCGTTGATCACTTTGGCCAGGGAACAGCAGCAGTGACGACAGTAAATCGGAACCTCCCCAATGAAGCAACAATGCACCTCCGTACCGTGAAGGCGGAACCCTGGATCCCTCAACTCCTAAACCGTCGCCTGACCTCTAAACCCTAAAGCCTAGAAGCTGGGACCCGGAAGTGGTCGAGGTGTGATCTTCCCCGGCACACTAAGCCTAAATCCTAAACCCTACACCCTGAAACCCTACAGCCCTTACCGCATGACATTTAACCCTAAACCCCTACAGCCCTAAACCCGAAACACCAAGCCCGAGATCGCTAAACCCTAAAGCCCTACACCCCTAAACCCTAGAACCCTACAACATCCTATCGCCTATACAAAGTCAAAACCCTACGAGGAGTATCTTCTGCGAGTTCTCGGATCGGGGAGCAGGCGGTTTTCTTACGCCTTCTCTGCACTTGGCCTTGTGGACTTCGTTGTGGCTGTTTCTTTCCTCTCCTAGATAATATAGGGGCCTTAGTAATTAGAATATGGTTTGGGGTATATTATACTATAGTTATCATAAGGAACCCCCAAAAACCAATTCTAATTTTTAAGGCCCCAGGCCTTCTTGAGAGGGTCCATATCCCCAAGGATCCCCACCCTAACTCCTGTACTCTACTTGAAGAAAACAAGAAAACAATACGGCTTGGGGTTTGGGGTTTAGAGTATTCCATACTAATTGCACTATATGTACAATGCCTACCCTGGTACCTTAACCTTTTCTGCTTTCGGGGCTTCGGGGAACTTCGTTGACTAGTACTAGTGACCATAGTGGTCCTTCACAGCCAGCGCTTTAAGGTAGTTAGTGCCGCGAGCGCCCGAATCGTTGCACCAGATAGCATGGTAGGGAAATCTTCGCAGGCCGATGTAGTCTTCCCTAAACCCTAAAAACCGTAATTCTCGACACCATGAACATGAGGCCGACCTGCGAGCAAATCGATATGCAGATATGCAGCACTGTGGCACTGCTAAGTTGCAAAAGAACTGTCTAAGCCGAGTCTTGCTGCTTTGGCAGCATGACCGTTTCAGTGCAGGCTGGGTGCTGAGGTTCCGGATGCTTCGGAACTGCTGCATCACCAGCATTTCGAAATAGCCCCGCCTCGCAAGCAGAGAAGGCTGACCACGCAATAGTGCTACTGGCCTCGAGGAATCCATGGCAGCGGCACAAAAAAGACGAGAACATGAACCACCAACGAGAGGAAGCGCCAACAAGTGTTGCCACGACACAAGATGCGCCCAGGACTAGGGCTAGGACAGAACTGCTGTAGTTTTTCTTTTCTACATCTGAATGCGAACTCCGAAACGGTGAACCAGAAAACCCTAAGCCCCTAAACTGGGAGGGAAGAGCCAGTTAGGCTTCCTCTGCCGCGGCCATCGTCACACGCTATCGTTCCCTGGGCAGCACATATTAGAGTCGGAATAGATCATTAATTCTTTACGTAGGGTATACAGGGCTTAAGGGTTTAGGGCTTAGGATATATAGGGCTTAGTGTTTAGGGCATATGGGGTCTGTAGCGTGTAGCGTTCACCTGACCCGAAACAACCTAGTACTAGCTTTACTAGGGCTCCTTATCAGGACTTCCTACTCAGAGTCCTTCAAGAAGGGCTTGCTGACTTAACCTTACACCCTGCACCCGAAACCCCTTAACCCTGACCTAAACCGTAAGTCACCTACTTTGTAAGGACTTGTATAAGCAAATCATAGTAAGGAGGCATAAAACGGTAGGATATTGTGGTTACGGCAAGCCCTAAAAGCGTAGGTCAAGGAAGGGGTTCAGACAACATGATCTCAGGTCTCTTCATGGAAAGGCCCCCTCACAGCCCAATAAGCCCTAAACATTACACCCTAAACCCTAAACCCAACAAGCCCTAAACCCTATACCCAGTAAGCCCAAAACCCTACACCCTAAAACCTAAAGCCGTAAGCCCCACAGCCTGAACCCTACAGCCCTAGAAGACCTCGAGCCTCTGTAGCTCAAACCCCCACTCCGGAAGCCCTCATATATCACCTATACTATTTGGGGCTTCCTTATTGTAGTTTGAGTATAATATACTCGAAACCCTACTATAACTATTAACTATTAAGGTCCCTATGGTACAAATGAACGCTATAAGCACTGAGCTCCTTAAGCCGCGCAGTCCTATAGGCCCACACCCTAAATTCAGGTGCTGGTAACTAACCTTTAGCCTTTGGGGGTATGTATAACCCTACCATAAACCAATAGGTTAAGCTTTACTGGGGCTTACCGACCCAGCCCCTATACTTCTAAATCCTAAAGGCATGAGTCCCAGATGCCCAAACCCTAAACCCTAAAACTCTAAACCCTAAAGCCTAAACCCTAAACGGGGAGCTCGGGACCTTCTCTTGCCATGCCAGCCTTGTGCGAGTGTGTGAGTCGAAACCCCCGTCAAGTGTGACTTGGAGTTGGTGTGTGGGGCCGGATTGGAGCCCGGCCTGCCTCCAAACCCCAAAAGGCCGCAAAGGCCCTAAACATGTAAATCTTGCAACCTAAACCCGAAACCCTCAGCCCTAAATTTTCACCTTACAGGCCCTAAAAGCCCTAAAGCGAAGGCGACCTGCTCGGGCCGGGCGAGGACGCTGACCTTTGCCAGCCTCTCGTGTGCTTGCGGATGCTTCGACTGCTGAAGCTGGATGGCACTGTGGGAAGCCTTTGAGCTTTTTTGGGGTGCCAGGGAGGGTTTAGTGTTGAGGGTTTAGGGTTTAGGAGGTACCTGTTTCGGGGTTTGGTAGTGTGTAGGGGCTATTCATAAATCGAAGCCAGGGGCGAGTAGATTGCAACCCAGGAAGCTCATGCACTACATCCGGGAGTGTCGGCAGCTGTCGCATGCCCTTAGCAACGAGTTCCGGTTCATCAATGTCTTCCTCTTCGGAATCCTGGTCATCGCGCCATGGATGCCCTTTCTCACCCGTCCGGTTGTTCCGTTCAAGGGAGAGATCAAAGCTGTAGGATTCCCCGCCGAGGTGCTGATGCTCGGGACATGCCTCTATGCAGCCGAAGATGGTGCAAACGGCTTCGAGTCAATTCCACATGGAATGTGGTGGGCCACAGTGACTTTGACGACTGTCGGTTATGGCGATGTCGTCCCACAGACTTCGCTGGGCAAATTGTTTGCGGCCCCTTGTCAACTCGTTTCTTCGTCTCTAGTTGGGCAGTATTGATGTTCCAGCCTGCCGCCGCTGCTGCTACAAGGACGACGACGACGACTACAACGACCACTACTACTACAAATACGATTACTAAATATAGTAATAGTTTTATTATTGTTAGTATTAGTATTACTATTACTTCTTCCACAGTGGCTACTACTACATTTGAGGGGGGCATTACAGAACCGCTTTCATTAAACGACGTTTGGTCATTTTGTTTTGTGGGCCACTGTGGTTTAACGAGGGATGCAATCGTAGGAGCTGCTGTTGCGGAGTGTTCGTTCGCACACAATCCAAGCCCATGCTGAAAAGGGTTATTTTGCTCGTGTTTGTCATTGTGCTTTTTCAGGGGGAAGTAGGGATGTGTCATTTTTACAATTTTGGTTGTTTTGGTCGTTTTGGGGGCGGCCAAGTGACACGTCATTTTGGTCCGAGCAAAATGACGTGTCACTTTGCCCTCCCTCCTTGACCATGGTGCAAGCACACTCTACCACTACTGCTACAACTACCACTACCGCTACTAGAACGTTTGTACTATTCTTCCTCTGCTGTTCAGAACTCTATGTCTGCAGTTTAAAACAGCACTTCTTAGCGGGCATTCCTGATATGGGTATGCTTTCGAACAGACCACTGGCAGCCGAAAGCCATGAAACCTCGGAGCCCTGACCGGTCAAGCCCTGAGGGTCTGAGGCGTGATGTTGCAAGCCGGTTGCCAGAAGAAGGGGTTTCGGGTTTCGAGTCTAGGCTTCAAGATCTTCATTTTTGCATGTCTGCCATGACCAGAATGATGCAGGAAATGGAGGGTTAGGATCCCCTACACAGCTTCCCCAATATGACGATACCCATAGCCCAGTATAGACCCAGAGGCAAAATCCTTATCCAGGCTTGCTCTATGTTGATTGGCTACGGCATTCTGGCCGTCCCAACTCTACTCTCAACCTTTCAGACGACGAAGCAAGGTCTGCCAGTAGTATTTTTTTTACCCAGTTGGGGTCCCCAAACTCGAACCTGCTATCCCCTAACAGTTTGTAATCCCTAAAACCCGTCAATCCTCCGTACTATTCATACTTTACTACAGGAAACCCCATATAAACCCTTAAACCCCACGTGCTATTCTATTGTGACGGTTTACCCTTTAGGTTGTAGGGTTTACCCTAACCCAAAATAACCTATATAACCTGTTTTGAAGGATTCATAAGAAGGAAATCAGAGTAAGGAGCGCCCCAGAAAGTTGGCTTTATAGGCTCTGGTGGGGAAGCCCACAGCCCTAAACCCCGAACCCCAAACACGAAACCCCCCAAACCAAGGAAGATCCAAGCCGAGCCGGGTATTCCCCTCACCGACCTCCGGAGCCCGACCAGGACTGGTCTCGAAGAATCTTTAGAACCCTATTTTAGAATCCTAAACCCTGAACCCTAAACCCTAAACCCTAAACCCTGAACTTTCCAGAACCCCACAATAGAGCCTTATGACCCACTTTAAAGAACCTTATGAGGGGAGCCTGCAAGTTGGGGGCTCAGATGCTTGATGTCCGGCTGCCTTGTGGTGAGACTTTGTGGAACCAAGTCCGTAACTCCTGGCATAGAAGCATGGCTATCAACTTGTATTTAGGGTTTGGGGTTTAGGGTTTTAGGGTCTGGGGTTTAGGGCTAAGGGTTTTAGGGTTTAGGATTCTGTTGCTGCCTGTCACCTTCCCAGGCCGACGTCACAAGCCCGGATGCAAAGGGTTTAGCTGAGTCCTCGGACATTCAGCACGTGTTGTTGATGTCAGCACCAGAGCTCTGTTGGCGAATGTGGTGCCTCGTCACCTAGTATAGTTGTTGCAGCTCATGATGACGGTGCTGATGGCGAAGGTGCGAGTTGTACGAGTATACTATGCTTCGACAGCAAGCCTTGTCTAATTGTCGTTGTGTCCGAGCCTGCACTGCGTGATTGTATGCAGCCAACTAGTTTGTGCATTGCAACCATCGTCCAAGCTGCACGGCCATGGTTGCTACTTGCTATGTTGAGCCATGGCGCGGAAGGGTGGTTACGGCAATGCTGACTTCAGTACTGTCTGTTTTTGTTGATCCTCCATCGCGTTTGCCCTCGTCCCTGTCTGGAGAGACTTTTCCTCAGTTAGTCCTAAACCCTAAACCCGACAGTACCTGTGCTCTCACTATGTTTTGATTGTTTCTCCGGTAAGCCCTGCATCATTTAGCCTGCCAGCCCTAGCCGCCCGGCAGTTTTGGGGTCTTCAGGATTTAGACTTGAGCCCAGTGGTACAAGGTTGCGGCTTCAGGACGCCTAAACAGATCCTAAGCCAGGACCGCCATAGACCTGGACACATCGGAGCATACTGAGTTTTTCGTTGTGCAGCCACGCGCCAGCGATATCGATGGGTGGCGATGCCTGAAGGCCAGCGCGGGCCCAGGCTTGCTTGCTGCTTGCGATTGTTTGTCACTCTTTTGGGTTCTAGTGAAAAGTTGAGGGTTGGGGCCTGGGGTATGTATAGGATTTCACTTCGTTCCGTCCTCAGAATTTGTAAGTCCCACACCCCGAAACCCCAACACCCTAAAGCCGCGAAGCCATGTGCCCTAAGCTCGTCCGAGGAAGAAGTGATGGTGCTATGGAGTCGTCGGTGTGGTGTGAACATGTCGAACTGGCATGCATACCACTATTCCTTTACACTTTCTGTACCACTGCAGCAGCTGATGGAGGAGAGTGGCTAGGCTCTTGCTGAGGCCTTTAGAAATGCATGGCTTGTAAGGTAACTTAAGTTTCGTAGATAGGTCTCTTACCACACCTGTATGAGACCCCATAAACATCCGTTGAAAACAAGCACTTCTCCGTCCTGTATGAACCCTGCGACAGATGTCAAGAAAGCCTCAAAACAGAGCATAAAGCCCTATAACACCCGTATACCAGAAGAACCCAAGTGACCTATAGGAATTCAGAACTGCCCTTTGAATCCGAAAAAGTCGTCGACCACGCCCAGGTGACCTATATGTGCAAGTCCTGGCATGTCCCAATGCCGATTCAACCTCGGATTTTCAGCTGATCTTTCATTGCGGGAAAAGTCCTTTGGTCAGCAGTGATGGATTTAGGCGAAGTTGAGGGTATGTACGGATTTAGGGCTTTGGGGTGTCCGGGTTTTCGGGTGTTTGGGGTTGGGGAAGATCAGCTCTGCAAGACCTGCCAAGGTTACAGCCCTGACACCCTGGACCAAGCTCTGGCCGAGGGTCACGTGCGATACTTTCTCTCCGACTCTAGCGCCGAATAAGGCATTTTCCTTGCACAAAGAGAAAAATGGGAGCATCGCGCAACTGTTGTGGGATTAGATGCACCAGTCGACAAGCCCTCGGCAGAAATCACAATCTTACTCAGGACTTTCTTCAGACGATGCTCTTCTAGCAAAGCCTTTGGGTCCTGGGAGCCGATGGTAGAGTTTAGAGGTTCAGAAAAAGGCTTAGGGTTTAGGGGATCTGAAAGAAACTCGGGGTGGAGTGGAGAATTGCTTGTCAGACAGAGCTTGCACGAGACCCGCTGCCTAGCTGAGCAATGAACGCAGCTTCTGGCCCGAGGAGGCACGACCTAAGCACTGCCTGTTTCATTGCTCCTGGCGCCATGCGGATTCTGTCGCCGGAAATCGCAAAGCGCTTCGAAGATGAGTCTGAGTCTGACGACGAGTCAGACGACGCGGCTGAGAAGAGTGGGCATCCCTTACAGTGGCTTGATTTATGTACACTTGTGGTGACAATAGTGATTCTCATCGCTATCGCACTTGGGTTCTTTGGCTGTCTGGACCTGTCTCATCGCGTGGCCGTGTCAGGTGAGAGAACTTTGAGCCTTTCAAACTTCACCTCCGAGGCCCTAAATGCCTTGAAGCATGCACTGAGAGCATCGGCTGGGGACTTGCGTCATCAGCTTCCCACGGAGATCGATAACATGATCGATGGCTGTGAGGTGATTGAAACCAAGGCACGGGACTTGGTTCAACTGGCTGAATCTGGGCAGATTCTGCAGGGTACCGCGCAGGGAGCCTACAAGAAGCTGATGCTGATGCTTTATGTGGCCTCACGAATACTGCTTGAGGTCGAAGAAAGCGCCTCTGTTCAACTTTGGCACAGAATATCAGCATGTGCAGGGCAGATTGTTCGACAGTAATTACGGTCCAGCTTCGGCTGTTTCCTTCGTTTGCTTCCATCAGGCCCCCTATGAAGAAAAGAATCGCGACACCACAGCTGTGCGAAAACGCCCCCACTTGAACAGCAAAAGCTTCAAGCCCAAACCACGAAGCATCCGAGTTTTTCAATGCTTCTCTATTCAAGCCCAAGCTGCGAAACCCCAAGAGTCGAAATGTGGTAGATCCTAAACCGATGGACTTTGGCGATTGTTGCTTGCAGCTCGCTTCAGCTGATTTTCGAATTCCGCTTGAAGCTGAACTCCTTGATTGGCAGTCCGCTAAGATGCTTTGGATTTGGGGCCCCCTTTGCAAAAGGTCTTGACCGAGTGTAACAACATGATGCCAACAGCTTCAAAACGCACAGAACGTTGGGAGATAGGCGAAGCGCCGATGGCCACCCGCACAGACCAGGCTCCGTCGTACTGAAGGTATAGACCTCGGAAAATTTTGAGCTCCAAACATTCAAGCAGGAAGCCCTACGTACACTAAACCTCGGACCCTTCAAAGCGGAATCAGGAATAAAGTCCATGCCCTGGGAGAAGATCTCGAAGTAGCTGGACCGCAGAGGACAGTTTACCTTGCGCGGGGATACCGTTTTGGGGGTGGGGGGGGTTGAGGGTTTAGGGCGGCTTAGGGCGTTATCTGCCTTTACTCTTGGTGCGAGTGGGGCTCGTGAGCACAGGAAAATATCTGTTTGGAAGTAGAATCGAGGCACCGGGATGCACAGGGTACCCTGCCCAAGTAAGTGTGCGCTAGTGTGAGTGTGTGTGTGTGTGTGTGTGCGCGTGCGTGCGTGCGTGCGTGCGTGCGTGCGTGCGTGCGTGTGTGAAGAGGTTTAGAAAACGGGGGCATGACAGAAATGCTACCTTAAACCCTAACCCTATAGAGTAGACCCCCAAACGCCATGAACGGAAAGTGCAAGATTCGAGGCACCTAAAGGAGTCTGTCATACACAACCTTTTCATGGAACATAATCAACCCCGTAAAGTACAAGCAGACCTTTCGAGGTACCTTAAAAGCCCATCTTGTAAAGTATAAACCTTTCATCATTTGGGTTGTGTTGTATGAACCATAAATGGACCATAAAGCCCTTTTGGGCCTTTTGGGCTTCCTTTGGCCCTTCAGGTATATGGCCTCCGCAACGAGCTCCATGCGGCGGTTCGAAGCCGGTGCCCAGCGTCTGAGCGAAGTTCAGAACTCGCCTTCAGAGTTACTTTTGGGGTTCAGGGGGTTCAGTACCCCAAACCTTAGACCAGCTCTAGGACCAAATGACCCTTAAAGAGCATGTGGCTCTGAGGTTACAAGCCAGTAATAAGAGCCATAAAGCAGTTGAAGCTTCGTGTGATCCTTAATGGTGGTATACTTTCATTAGGTCTGAGCTAGTTCAGGGATGTAGGGGTGTAGGCGAGTAGAGGTGCCAGGATCTGTGGTTATCCACCCCAAGTTCAAGTATCCGCTATGAAGAGCTCATCGTTAACTTCAGAAAAAGCGCAAGCAACAAGCCGCTAGTGGGTTCTGGAGTTCCATAATGGAAGTTCAGCATTTGAAAATTTCGTGTGCAAGTTCACAAGCTTATGGGAGCTATGTGAGCTTTTATGGAATGACATAATAAACCCAGGGGCGTTTGAACGTAGAATGTGTTTGCTTAGAGGTTTGGGGGTGCCTGTGCTTATACATACCCCAGGGCTTGAGGCTGTTTAGGGTTTCGGGTTTGGGACCGAGGGTAGGAGTATCCAATTCAAACCCAGGGTGCTGGTGAGGCTTTGGCTTACGTCCCAAGGATGCGTGCCCCTCCATACTTGGCACTCGTACTCTTTATATGCAGCTCGATACTAATCACGTGCTCTATTCTTCAGGCGCCCTAGATTACGCATGTCGTGCTCACTGCTTTCATCTCCGCAGGTTGTTGGCACCTCACCTGCCAGCGAGAACGCAAGAGGTGCCTGGTCGAACACAAATGCATGCTCGGAGAATCCCTAAACCCTAAACTCGGACCCTCTTGAAGCCATGCCTGCATTGTGCGAGTGTGTGAGTCGAAACCCTAAACTTCTGAAGCCCTAAACCCCAAACCCC